>PVHP010021220.1:0-29696 GCA_004024765.1 Zapus hudsonius
TTGTCTTCCTGGGCCTGACTCTGCTCACTCTCTTTGGTGGCATCGTTGTTGCCATTTGGCATGGTTTCCTCAGTTGGTGATATATTCTTGCGTTGAGGTCTGCCCATTTCAATTCCAGTTGAGTTGATTGGTGGGATGCCTTTGATCTGATTTCACTTTGCTAGTGTGTTCTGGGAGTACACTGGACTCCACAGGTAGGATTGAGCACTCACTTGTTTAATCTGTGAGTGTGTTTGCCCTCAGATCACTGGCTGGACTTTGATGGTGATACTGGGGTACCCTCTGAATAAAATATTTTTAAAAAGATAGATGTGGCAAATATATGAGAAAAGAAAAAGGTTCTAATTTAATAGAATTTGTTACCTACTTTGACATTAGATCAAGGAAATAAATCCCCAAGGTTGTGACCTCTTGCTGCACAATTCCTTACTGCATTAATGTACTTGATGACAATTGTCAGTTTGTCTCGAAGAACAAATATTCAAAGGCAAAGCAAAAGATTCACTCATGCCCCTTGCCTGACTCTGAGAACAGAAAGCAAAACAAATGACTTGCTCCATGCCACTCCCAAGTGTCTAGAGGAATGAGTACTCTGCGATTTATTAAGTCAACACAAAATAAAATTAAATCAGTAACTTCAGAGTTATTGTAGATTAGATCATTGTTCTGAATGCTTCTCTCTTTTCTTAGAGAGTTTACCTCTTTGCCCTTTCATTTTAATTTCACTTTTGAGAAGAGTATATCAATGCTTGACTTGGCCTTATGATTATTTACTTGATAGATGTGGAAGAAATTAACAGTGTGACAATTCTACTACTATGCCTTAGGAGGCGTCTATTTCCACTTGCCTTCTTTGCTCCTTACATTAGAAGAGCATCCCTAAGAGCCATGGCAGAAGGAACAGACTTGATCCTGAACAGTAGCCTGGTATCAGATCTGGCCAGTCAAATAGAGCATAGATCAGCTGAATTCTGGATAAACTACAGGCCATGAGTTTAAAATAAATGCTTGATGCAGTAAACTTGAGACTTCCGTCTAACAGAATGAAAGTAGTCAGCCACAGGGCATAGAAAAGAAAATTCTCAAAGACAAATGTCATACCTACCCAAGAGTCACACAGAAATGAGGTAGTGGACCCATGGGCACACAACCTATCTGATCTATGTTGTAGGCATATGTAAAACAGGAACCTTGTCACAAATACACAAGAGTATATTAAGCACATGTACAGATCAAGGCTAATTATAAACTCTTTTGTATGTAAGGATATAGCACATTTTATTGCTGATTTTTCTATTACTGAATATCACATAGCCAACTTTTTTATTTAGATTTCATACTCAAATAGAACCTTGGCCTATTTTTTAGCTTGCCTACAAGGACAGAATCTGCCACTTGGTGAAATAAACAATGTGTTCTATATGAATCAGGATGTTCTGTGCCTTCAATACTGCAGCGCTTGATATCTTATAGTGTCCTTAACTCTTTCCTAATGCCCACTGGAGGCCTCTCCCAAATGAAGGCAGTATTTCCCATTGTCTGTCTATGGCAAGAATTTGTTCTTGCTTAAAATATTCACTTCAGATTCAGTGTTTCTCCATTTGACCTACTTTGAGAAAAGACAGGTCAGATTACTTCCCCCAGAATCACATCTTGAATGTATCCTTTGACTTTTACAAAAAAAAAAAAAGACCTTCACCAAAATGTGGCTATTTTTACAACATTTGTAACCTTTTCATCTAATAAGTATTTCTAAAATCTAAATAACTAAAATAAATTTCGTATGCTTAAAGTTTGATAACTTTTCCATTTCCATTCCTTTCCACAATTTTATGCATCAATTTTTTTCAAAATTTTGTCACTACTTGTGATTATTTACTGTCTGGGAAAGTTTGTTGTTATTAGAGTGCCACTTTTGATCAACTAGAAAATTCCAGGCCATTTTCTAAAGGTCCTAGTAACAATCAATACACTTTTAAAATATTGACTCTGAAAGCTGTTGGTATGCCTGAATGGTTTCAGTTGTAATTACAAAAGCCAGACACTATTTGTCATTATTTTGCTATGCAGAATTTTTCTGGCTAGCCCTTATTTTTCTCATGGGCATGTCCATAACACCTTCAAAGAAAGAAGCAAGCTGGAAGTTTTGGAACCCTATCCTAACATTTTGGCAGAGAAATCACTGAGGTTCATAAAACTGTCTAAAAGGCAAGCAGTGCTAAAGGGAAAATTACTTCTGTAATGTTTAAAGGCCTACCGACAACCATGAACAACAGAGCTCATCTCTGTTACTGTTACACATACATTATGTCTGCCTATATCATCCACAAAATGGAATATCAGCCTTTATCTGTGAGGGAAACAGTCGTCAACCCCAAGCATAATGTGAACATCATCTCTAGTAACAGCAAATATGGGCTCCTTCTTTGTTTTTCACATTTTAACTGCTAAGCCCTGCTGCCTTTGACAGATTAAAATACAGTGAATAAATTTCTTATTAGACTGTGAAGGCATTATCTAAGAACCATGTATTGAAATTCACTGTGCTCTCAGTCAGTATGACAATAAGCCATTTTAAAAGAGAGGGTGGAGAAAGAGGATAGACATTCAAGAGTGATAAACCTGTAAAATATGGAGAGAGATGGGAAAAAGGAGCGGGAAAGAAGAAAGGGAAGAAAGGGAGAGGGAGGAGATAGAGAAAAGAAGGAGAGGATAGAAGGCAAAGAAAAGGGAGGACTAAGACACTGAGTGTAATAAGTCTGATAGACCATATATTGGCAGAAAGAGTTTGGGATGAAAGACCACATGTTTCCCTAGAGTCACATCTTGAATATGCATTCTCACCCTTGCAAAAAGACTGCTGCTTATGCAACTCTAGAGGAAGCCAAACTTGCCTACAAGTAATTCTATAACAAAACCCTTTTCACCAAAAATAAAAAAAAAGAGTGAAATGATGGGATTATCTTTCCTTCCTCCACATCTATTTCTACCCTCATCCTTCTGCATATTTTATGCCTTAAGTAAGTCCTGTTTCAAAACCCCAACATGTCCTCTCAATAATTTACCCAAAAAAGTGAGATGTGAAAAAATAAGAAACAGAAGTCCACAGAATTTATCTAAAATCTCTATAATGAGGCCCAAGTATATGTAAATAAACTGGCAATATAATGATAGGAGAAGCAAAGCAAACAGAAAATAATAGCATTTAGAGAAAACATAAAATTAAAATGAATTGTTGATGCAATTTTTTTCCACTTATAAATGATGGTTCTCATTTCCAAAGTTTTTGAAGGCTGTTCTATTTTTTTATATATAAATATGGTGACTGTATTATCCATAAAATTTTAATATCATTCTTTTGAATACTTTATTAGGCTGTGAGCATTTTATATTCTATGGTGACTTTCTCCAATGCATTTCATAAGATAGAGAAAGCCAAAGGACAGATGGTAATTGTAGGAAACAAAGCAGAATTTATTTGCTTGTTCTGCTCATGCATGCATTCAGTAGGCCTCTCTGGGAAGAAAATAGAAGACTTAAAAATATATGGAAAAAGGGAGAAAGTGCCTCAAATAAAATAATATCCTAGATTTAGTTCTCATTCTAACAAGGTATGTTATAGACAATTGCCCAAGTTGTCCCTTGTTATGCCTCATAACAGTTGAAAATATTTAATATGTGCCATCATATGTTAAAAGTTTGTAACTTGTTTTGATTTTACAGAATTTAAAGTTAAAAGACAATCTTAAATTTCAGATAAGACTTGGGACTTTGGAAAAACCTTAAAGTTGAAAAAGACTGTGAGACCTTTAAAGTTGGACTGGACATATATAGATGGTTATAAATCTATTGGAGGCCAGGTGTGGATTATGGTAGTTTGAGTAAATGTCCCCTAATAGATTCAAAAATGTATTAAAGATTTGTCTCCATCCTCCTGGCTGGAGGAGGTATCACCTTGGCCTGGCCTCCTAGGCTCTAGCCCTAAGGTATTTCTAAGGTGGATGTGAAATTCCAGCTATATATATATGCAAATAACAATCTGAGCTCAGGCCTTAAGTTCCTGCTGTTTTGCTAGTTGAAGTTTTAAGTGTTTGATTGCTTTGGAGGAGCTGGTGCTGGGTGTGTCTCTCTCTGCTTGGATCTGTTACTTTAATAAATATTTTCCTCCCAAAACTGTGCCTGGTTTGGAGATTCATCCCAGTGGCATGAGACTATGACAGATTTGGTTTCAATCAAGTCTATAATGAAGATATAAAATCTAGTGGAGCCTGGTAGATTCCAGGATCAGGATCTATGTACTTGCTTGAATCCTAGCGAAAAAAATTTCATTGAATAATGATTCCATTTTTAATGTTTTTTTATTGACACTCTTTTAGATGTGTAATTGTCTATGAATGGACAAATCCCATCAAGTAATTTCCAGCCCCCTGGATGCTCCATGAAGAACCTGAGGAAATGTTTTGCACATCTGAAGGATCCTATTTCTAATAAGCCCCTTTTGAAAAGAGCCTCACACAGCCCAATCAACATTTCTAAAGTCGCCAATTGTCTTCCAATAGATGTTTGCCTAGGATGTCCAAGGCCTGAGAAAACTTTCTGTAAAGTCCATATCACACCAAAGGTCTTTAAATACCCTCCTAAAAGCTTCCCCCAGTGAACATGACTTTGTGAAGGGTCAGGCATCTGCAGGGACCACCCCACCCCTTGAGTGGGAGGTGTCTAGTTAAAGCTACAACCTAGGTGCTAAAACTGATTGGTCAAATATGAACCAATCAGTTGTCTCTCTGATTCACTTGGGGAGAACTTAAATTAACTTCCCTAGAGGAAGCTGGTCTCTTCCCCCACATGGCAATGGAGTAGAGAGATTGCTGAATATCCAGGCCTTAGGAATGTAAGCCCAGCTAATGGCTGGGGTGGGGGCAGGCTCTGGACTTTTTCCCTCATGAATCTCTCCTTTCATGATGGGAGCTCTCTATTATCTTTTCTTCTTTTGCTTATTTAGTTGAACAATTTAAGTTATGTTAGACTCTCCACGTGTCACATCCCTCCTGGTGACTAGGAGGCTTTCCCCATTCAATTCCCCTTTTCCTAAATAAATAAATTAGAATAAATGTGTAATAAGACTTATTTCTGTCCCTGTGTATAATTCTTTTGCATTAGAGGACATGAACTTGGGGGGGGATTCTATGGTAAAAACCAAATATAACTGTACTAAGATTTCCCTGTATCAACTTCATATTCAGGAGAACTCTGACCCTTCATTGCTGAATAAAGGCAATCTCTTTTCTGAGTGAGTTCAAGACTGGTGTACTTACTGTCCCAGGTTCCTTACAGTCTAAACTTACTTTAGTAACCCTTCTGCCAAGGAAAACAATTTTTAATACTTATAAAAATTTTATAGACTTATTTCATTTATTTCTTACTACATCTCCAAAAGATACTATTAACCCAGCAAGGTACATATTGTTCCTATAGTGAAGTTGTTACCTTAGTAGAAATGTTAACTGTGAAGTTACATCAATGAACATTAGTAACAGCAACAACAGTGTGGTGATTAGAGCTCCATTTAAATAGTGGCACTGAGGATTCAAAATTGTACTTCCCATTCTTTCTGAATCAATTCATTATAAAACTGTGTTAGAGGGGAAGACTTAGATTGTATTGCTGTAGTCATTGACTGTCACTGAGTTTGGACGAATTTTTCTTTCTAGAAAACATTGGGTTTTTTTTTTTCTAGGTCCAAATCTGCCCCTTTTATTATTGACACTTATGGTAAATGTGTCATTTATCTCTCATGATCAGATGGTTTCTTTTGAAGTCATTATGCTCTCAAAATCTCTTTCAGAAGAGCTATCAATAGATATTTTTGAAATTAATGAATAATGCAAAACTATTTAGCTATTCAAGTATATGTTACAATCATATACTGCTTTACACTTTTCTGGATATATAGTTAGGGCAAGCTTGGTTCTATCTCCTCCATATTTATATACTGGTGGGAATGTGAGGAAGTAAAGGAGAGATAGGTGGGTTGAAGGGAGGTAGGAGAAGAATTAATACAGAGCACTCCAGCCAAGGCTTATATAGATTCAGCAGAAATGAATTCCCAGTGTATATACAACAGAATAAGTCAATTCTGTGGAATAATAAAACATAATGGACAAAAAATTGTAGAATGAAGAGAGCACTGATCTCTGAGCAAAAGACCTAATTTCAGTTCCAGCTCTGCTACAGAATCTCTTCATAGATGAAGGCAAATTGCATAAACCTCCTAAACCTGTCAATTTGGGCTATGACCACATCCCACATGGGTATATTTTGTCCAGATTGGAGGTGTTGGCCTCATATTGCATTCTATGCTAAAAACAGTGCTCTATCTGGAAAATGTTTTCCTTTTGTTCCATTATAATTATTTGACTCAATCAGAAGTGTCTAACTCTGAATAACCCTGTTAGCTACTCGTGACTTTCATTGCCCTATTGCCCATGCTCTGTAATGTGGACTCTACAATCACACTTTGTGTGTTTGGATCCTGATCTTCTTATCCTTTTTTAATTGAGTGACTTTAAAAAATCATCTACCTTTGTAAATCTTCCTTCTTGCATTTCCAATTTGCATCATATCATATAATCTATATAAATATCACAGAAAGTACTCACCGTAGTATGTAAAGTACAGGAAATATTTGTCAATAGTCAGGGCCCATTTAAACCTTCACAATTGTCATCACCTGAGCTAGTGAACTTCAGGTAGCCATGTTACTGGCCAAATGGAAGAAATCAGTATAAAAGCAGAGACAGAAAGTAGAGACAGTCCTTGACTTCAATCATCCCTGAATCCCAGCCTGACTCCCACCATTATATGCTTTGGGAATATAACCCTACAAGAAGTCTCTCTTTTGTTTAACTGGTTTCAATTGGATTTTTGTTTCTTATACTTACAAGGCATAACACAACTAAATCATAGCTGGGAAAAGATAAGTTTCTATGCAAATTAAGATGGAATTAATTTAAAATGTTAATATATTTGGGACAGTACTTAAAAATGTCATATTTATCTTCTAATTCTGATTTATATTCTTTGTATTCTTTTTTATTGTCCATAATGAGTTACAACATTTAGTGGGCAAACAATGAGTTGTTATCGCCAATTCCCCGCTGCCCTCCCCTCCCCCCTCTACTGGATATCCTCCATCATGGGTCCTCTGGATCAGTCCTAGTGACAGGGGACCATGGATACCCTAGTATTCAGCCAGGTTCTCCTGGCCATGCCTCTGGATAATCTCCTCCACCACGGGTCTTACAATCTTTCTGCCCCCTCTTCCGCATAGTTCCCTGAGTCGTGGTGGATGAGTATTAAGGCTGCTTTAAGGTTGTGAGCTTAGGGGTCTTTGTGTCGAAATCGTTGGTTTCTGTCTCACTGGCTTATCCTGTGTTGATTTAATGGCTGTGGCTGTGGGCCCCTTGTTCATCCCCTCATTCTCTGTGGAGTTCCATTTGGATCCTCCACTGTATGACTGTGGTGGCTCCTCTCTTGCCAGAATCTCAGCTATCGGCCTACGGTTGGTTGGTAGGGTTAAATGGGCCCCAGCTCTTTCGCTGCATCCTGAAAAATACAAACACAATCTCTATCGGAGAGTGAGATCAGTGTAGGTTGACAAATATACACAATTCTGGATTACCTAGATTCTATTTTTAGTAGACTCCCTGTCAATCGGTTCCATAGTGCATCTTGTCTTGGGAGCCCAAGAGTACGGGATCCGGTGCCTATCACCATGAATTCCAAGTTCCAGACAAGGGGTCCCCTCATTAAGTGGAAAATTGGCCAAATTTGAAAGCTATTGATTGTCTCCCACAGGCCCAGGCTCCTCCAATACACAATTGCTCCTTTCTTGGTTCGCTGCTCACTCCCATTAGGAGGTGTGGTGAGCCTACTCATGACTGCAGATTGTGTTTCCTGTCAGTGGTCTCTGTTTACTCCAGCTGTCATTGATCAGTTTTCCCTGACAGCCTGTGCAGTACCTTCCAGCACTACACTAACTGCCTTCTAGGGGCTGGATACCATTCCAGACGTTGAAGGGTTTCTCGATGCTGATCGATGGCTGTCTGTGGTTTCTTCAGCAACAGGGTTTAGCCTCAGGCCTGGGGAGGGCACTCAAGAGCTTTGACAGAATTCTATCTTGTTGTTGGAATCTCATGAATCGCTTTGGACAACAGCTCAGTGAGGGAAGGAACCAGTGGTTGAAACCAGGGGTTGTCAGGCTGGTCTAATTATTCACAGGCTTAAACTCTATCCCCTACTACTCAAGGCCCCTCTTGCCAATTGATGCTCACTACTTAATAGGTTACAGTATGCTAGTGAGGATTTTATGTTTTTGAACCTAGTATGGATTATCCTCATGCTTAAACCATTCCCCTCCCCCCATCCCTTACCCCTCATTCATAATGTCTCACTTCTTTCTACTAGTATGCATAAAGAAAACAGTTATCCAGGTAAAGGACCACATATGAGGGAGAATATGCGATGTTCTATTCTCTGATCTAAGATCCGCTCTAAGTCAGACCATTTTTTCCTAAATTTCGATATTTCATTTTTCCTTTCAGCTGAGTAAAATTCCATCGTATAAATATACCACAGTTTCTCTGTCCATTCCTCCATGGATGGGCATTTGGGCTGATTCCAATTCTTGGCTATTATGAATTGAGCTGCTATAAATATAGTGGTACAAATGTTTCTGCGTCGAGATGTGACATCTTGTGGATAGATGTCTAGAGGGATAGCTGGGTCCATTGGAAGGATTATGTCCATTCTGTTCAGAAGTCTCCACACTGCTTTCCATAGTGGTTGAACAAGTTTGCAATCCCACCAGCAGTGAATGAGGGTTCCTTTTTCCCCCACATCCTTGCCAGGAACGAATATTGTTGGTTTTCTTTATGATTGCCATTCTGACAGGGCTAAGGTGGTATCTCATTTTGGTTTTGATTTGCATTTCCCTGATGCTTAAGGATGTTGATCACTTTCTCAGTTGAGCAAAGGCCATTTGTGTTTCCCCCTCTGTAAATTCTCTGTTGAGATCAGTGCCCCATTTTGTGAGGGGGCAGTTTGCTTTTTTGTTATTAATTGTTTTGAGTTCTCTGTAGATTCTGGAAATTAGGCCTTTGTCTGAGTTGTACCTGGAGAAAAATCATATCCCAGTTTGAAGGGAGTGTATTGACTTTGAGAACTGTGTTTTTGTCTGTACAGAAGCTTTTGAGCCTGATCAGGTCCCACTGGTTAAGTGACTGTTGCACTTCCTGAGCTACTGGAGATTTGCTCAGGAAGTTGTTCCCTACTCCTATCTCATGTACGGTTCCTCCAACTTTTCTTCCAGGGTGTTCAGGGTTACAGGCTTGATATTGAAGTCTTTGATCCATTTGGAGTTGATCTATGTGCATGGTGAAAGGAGTGGGTCTATTTTTCTTTTTTTTAACATGTTTATCCAATTTGCCCAGCACCATTTTTTGAAGATGCTATCTTTAGCCCAGCTTACATTGCTGGCACCCTTGTCAAAGACTAAGAAGCTGAAGTTACTTGCATTACGGGCTGGGTCTTCAATTCTATTCCACTGGTCAGACTGTCTGTTTTTGTGCCAATACCATGCTGTTTTAGTTATTATGGCTTTGTAGTGTGTTTTAAAGTCAGGTATGGTGATACCTCCTGCGTAATTTTTTTTACTCAGAATAGTTTTAGCTATTTGAGGTCTCTTACCCTTCCAAATAAATTTGGAGATTATTTTATCTATGTCTGTGAAGAAGGAGGTTGAGATTTTTATTGGCATTGCGTTGAATATGTAGATTGATTTTGGCAGGATTGCCATTTTTATTATATTGATTCTCCCTATCCATGAGCATGGAATGTCTTTCCATCTTGTCACATCCTCCTCAATTTCCCTCTTGAGTATTTCAATATTTTCCTTATATAAGTCTTTCACCACCTTGGTTAGTGATATTCCTAGGTATTTGAATTTGTTTGAGTACATAGAGAATGGGACAGTTTCTATGATGTCTTTTTCCGATTGTTTGTCTTCTGTATATAGAAAGGCTACTAATTTTTGTGTGTTAATTTTGTATCCTGCCACTCTGCTGAAGGCATTGATCACCTTCAGGAGATTACTAATACTGTTCTTTGGATCTGATATATATAAGATCATGTCATCTGCAAAGAGGGATAGTTTGACTTCTTCCTTTCCGATTTGTATTCCGTTTATGCTATTCTCCTGTCTTATCACGTAGGCTAGAACTTCAAGCACTATGTTAAAGAGAAGTGTTGAGAGTGGACACCCTTGTCTTGTTCCTGAGTTAAAAGGGAACTCCTTGAGTCTTTCTCCATTGAGGATGATTTGTGCTTTAGGAGATCTGTATATTGCTTTGATCATGTTGAGGTATAGACCATCTATGCCTATTCTTTCCAGGGTTTTGAACATGAAGTGATGTTGAATTTTGTCAAAAGCCTTCTCAGCATCAATTGAGATGACCATATGGTTTTTGCAGGTGAGTTTGTTAATGTGGTGAATTATATTTATTGACTTTCATATGTTGAACCAACCCTGCATCCCTGGGATGAAGCCAACTTGGTCAGGGTGAATTATAGACTTGATGTGGGTTTGTATTCGGTTTGCTAGGATTTTGTTTAGGATTTTTGCATCTAAGTTCATCAGGGATATGGGTCTGTAATTTTCTTTTTTTGTTACATCCTTGCCTGGTTTGGGATTTAGGGCGATGGTAGCTTCATAAAAGGAGTTTGGGAGTCTACCCTCTTTTCTATGTCCCTGACAAGCTTCAAAAAGAGAGGTTTCAGTTCGATGATGAAATTTTGGTAGAATTCAGCTGAGAAACCATCTGGACCTGGGCTTTTCCGTTTAGGGAGGTTCTTGATTACCAATTCAATCTTTGTGATTGTTATCAGATTGTTTAGAATCTTTATCTGATCTGGTCTGAGCTTTGGAAGTTGGTAGGTGTCCAGGAATTTATCCATTTCATTCAGGTTCTCTAATTTTGCGGAGTAGAGGTTTTGGAAGTATGACCTGATGATTCTTCCAATCTCTTCAGGATCCGTTGTGATTTCACCCTTGTTATTTTTTACTTTGTTAATTTGGTCCTTCTCAGTTTTTCGTTTGATTAAATTGGCCAGGTGTTTGTCGATCTTATTGACTTTTTCAAAGAACCAACTCGTTGATTTGTCTATTTTTTTCAATTGTTTTCTTTGTTTCCAAGTCTTTAATCTCAGCTCTGATCTTAATTATTTCCTTGTTTCTCGAGCTCCTATGGTTGGACTTTTTCATCTAATCTGTTCTAATGACCTTAAGTGTGAGGAAATTTTGTTGATTTGAGACCTCTCTTTCTTTGTTATGAAGGCATTTAGTGCAATGAATTTCCCCCTTAGAACTGCCTTCATTGTGTCCCACAAGTTCTGAAAGGTTGTGTCCTCATTATCATTTATTTCTAGGAAGTTCTGGATTTCCTGTCTGATTTCTTGTTTGACCCATTCATTGTTTAGGATCGATTTGTTCAGTCGCCAGTATCTGTTGAATTTTTTGGATCCTCTCCCATTGTTAATTTCTAGCTTTAATGCGATGTGATCTGATATGATGCACAGAATTACATTGATCTTTCTGAATCTGCTGAGGCATGATTTTTGGCCCAATATATGGTCAACTTTAGAAAAAGTTCCATGTGCTTCTGAGAAGAATGTGTACTCTGTGACATTGGGGTGGAATGTTCTGTAGATGTCTGTTATCCCTAGTTTATCTATGGTGCCATTTAACAGCTTGATTTCCCTGCTTGACTGTTGTTTGTACAATCTGTCTAGGAATGACAGTGGAGTCTTAAAGCCTCCTACTATGATGGTGTTGGCATCTATATCTGCTGTATTTTTGAGTAATTTATGCCTAATTAACTGAGGGGCCTTTGCATTAGATGCATACATATTTAGTATAGTGATGCCTTCTTGTTGTATTGTTCCCTTGATGAGTAGGAAGTGGCCATCCTTGCCTTTTTTTATTGCGGTTGGTTTAAAGTCTATTTTGTCAGATATTTGAGTAGCCAAACCTGCTTTTTTATTCTTCCCACATGCCTGAAAAATTGTTTTCCACCCTTTTACTCTCAGTAGGTTACTATCTTTAGCAATAAGGTGTGTTTCTTGAAGGCAACAGATGGAATTGTCTATTTTCCTGATCCAACCTGTGTCTTCTTATAGGAGAGTTGAGTCCATTTACATTCAAAGTTATTACTGTGAGGTTTGCCATGTTGTAGAGAATATGGAGGTTGGTATCTGAGTTGATGTTGCAGGCTCTTTTGTGTTACCTTGCTTGTTCTCTGTTCCTTTCCTGGGGTCAGTTGTTTGTTTCGTCTGCATGGGATATCTTATAAAGTATCTTTTGAAGGTTTGGCTTTGTGCTCAAGGAATTGTAAATGTGATTCGTCTCGTGGAATAGTTTAATCTGGGTCTGTGGGTTAGTTAGGGAGTTGCAGCATGCATCAACTCTCTGTTCACCCATGGGGGCTGGGTGAGCAGTGGCTTGGAATAGCTGTGAGCCGAACGAGAGATGAGACTCTCGGGAGAATACGGCAGAGGGCAATCCTCATTTTATTGAATAGAGAGCGATTGCTTATATAGAGGAAAGTCAGAGGTAGAAGCATAGGAAGCAAGGAGATTGGCAGGGGCCAGTGTTCTTTGGATATCTATTTTGCATAGATAGATTGAGGGGGCTATGTGACTATACATGGACATGTATAGAACTGTGATGTCAGTAGAGGAAATGTAACCTTATTGCTTAGGTATGTTATTGTAGCTGGACTAAGTTAGGCTTTAAATTGCCTGCTAGTCTCAGGGGACAGCTGTGACCTGCCTGGGGTGTGGAGTGTTCAGGATTGCTAAGATTTATAGGGGCCCTCAGTCATTGCCTCAACTCCCTTATAAGGAGGAGACAGTCCCAGAAGCCTGCCAGACTCAGCAAAACCCTACATCCTCCATGCCCCTCAGCAGGGTCCCACACTTTAATTCCTCCATTAATTATAATGGATAACTTTGTTGGAATCTGTTCTTTTTTAGGCCTAGAATTGCTTTGTTCCAAGCTCTCCTGGCTTTAAAGTTTCTATGGAGAAGTCTGACATGATTCTGATGGGTTTTCCTTTATATGTGAGTTTCCTTTCTCTCGTTGCTCTAAGCTTTATCACTTTGCTTTATCCTCAATGTTTGGTATTGTAACTAAGATATGTCTTGGGGTGTTCCTCCTTTGGTTCAATTTTTTTGGAGTCCTCCATACTCTCTTAGCTGTACAGGACTATCTCTTGCCAAGTATGGGAAGTTTTCTTGAATGATTTAGTTGAAAATATTTTCTATGCCCCTAGTTTGGTTTTCTTCTCCTTCTGGGATACCCATGATCCTGAGATTAGGTCTTTTTATGGTATCCCACATTTCCCTTGCGTCTTGTTCACTTGCTCTTTTGAATTTTGTCAAGGTTCTGATTTCTCTTGAATTCTCCTCTGTTCTGTCTTCCATGTCAGAGGTTCTTTTTTCCCAGTGATTAATCCTGCTGGTAAGCGATTCTGGGTATGTTCTTATTATTTCAATGTGGTTTTTGTTTTCTGCAACTTCTTTTTGGGTTGCTTCTTTCATCCTGTTGAGATGTGATTTCATTTCAAGGTTTGATTTCATTATTTCTTCCTGACAGTCATTCTATTTGCAGATGTCTTTGGTTAATTTGGAAAGCTGGTTTTTGATACCTTCAGTTTGCTGGCTTGCCTTTAGTTCTGATATGTCTCTTCTGACATCCATTTGGTTCTTCTCCAATATATTTAATCTGGTGGCCAAGCTAATAAGCTGACTTTGTACCCTTTCAATATGTTGGTCCATCTTTTCTTGCATGATTAACATTAAGTTCTCCTTAGGATCTGTGCCAGTATGGTCAAGGTTTAGTGTCATGTCTTCCTGGGCCTGCCTCTGCTCACCCCCTTTAGTTGTGTTGTTGATATCATTTGGCATGGTTTCCCCAGCTGCTGTAATATTCTTGCATTGAAGTCTGCCCATTTTGATTCCAAATTTGAGGTGGTTGGTGGGATGCCTATGAGATATCTGAGCGCTGGAAAGGGCAGCTTGGCCCCGGAGTGGCGGTTGGGAGCCCGAGCAGTTCAGGCCCTGGGGTGGCAGCTGGAAGCCTGGGCAGCTTGGGCTCCAGGGTGGTGGATGGAATCCCTGATGGTTTGGGCCTCGGGGTGGCCTCTGGAATCATGGGCATCACAGGCCCCAGGGGGCGGCTTGCATATTGGGTTGCTCAGGCCCCGGGGTGGTGGCTAGGAGCCCGGGCAGCTCGGACCCTGTCAGGGGGTGCTGCTGGAAGCCCGGGTGGCTTGGGGTGCAATGGGAAGGGGGATCAAATGGAAGCCGGGTGGCTCGGGCCCCGGGGTGGCAGGTAGGAGCCCGGGCGGCTTGGGGCTGGGGGGGTTAGGAGGAGTCAGCTGGAAACCTGGTGGCTTGGGCTCCGGGATGTCGGCTGGGAGCCCGTGCGCCTTGGGGCCTGGGGGGGGGACTGGAATCCCTGGCAGCTTGGGCCTCGGGGTGGCGGCTGGAATCCTGGATGGCTCGGGCCCCAGGGGGTGGCCGGAATCCCAGGTGGCTCGGGCCCTGGGGTGGTGGCTCCTAGCCCGGGTGGCTCGAGCTCCAGCAGGGGGGGCCGGCTAGAAGCCCGGGCAGCTCAGGGCCCAGGGGGAAGAGGGGATGGCTGGAAGCTGGGCAGTTCGGTCCCTGGGGTGGGTCGGCTGGAATCCCAGGTGCCTGGGTTGTGGCCAGGAACCCAGGCGGCTCAGCTCTGGTCTGGGGTGGAGGCTAGGAGCCCGGGCGGCTCAGGCGGCGGGGATGGCTCGGGCAGCAGGGGGGGAATGGCTGGAAGCCTGGGCGGCTCGGAGCTGGGGGGAAGGGGGCGGCTGGAAGCAGGGCGGCTCATGCCCAGCTAGGAGCCAGTGCCCCTTGGGGCCCCGGGAGTGGCGGGAACACGAGCGGCTCAGATCCGGGAGTGGTGGGAACGCGAGCGGCTCAGACCCGGGAGTGGCGGGAACGCGAGCGGCTCAGACCGCAGGAGCAGGTCCTGCCAGGTGGGCTTTTGTACTCACTGCCTCCGGTGTGCCGTTGAGATTGATGCAGGTTTCAATGAGAAGATTCTGTTGCTGGAAGGTGACCGGAGTCATGGACCTGGCTATTGCTTTCTTCCACAGCCTCTATCACAGCTAAAAATCCTAACCTCTGTTCCCCTGGGGATACCGCGTGGCTTCTAATTTGCCATCATGAACCAGAAGCCCTTCTTTGTATACTTTATCTCAGTGCTCTAGGAACCTTTACAAATAGCTAAAGATGAAACAATGTACCTGCAAACATGGGGTTAAAACAGAACCAATGTACTGATCTCTGTATTTCCACTTTTTAAAATACTTTGCTGATACATTTTAAGTTCAAGCTTCAGGTAAAAGAAATTATTTCATGTTAAAATAGTCCTATATTTAGACTTTTTATAATTTCCCAATAACTGTGAAAAGATACCTTGAAAATGATTGAAGTGCAAAATGAAGTGAAAGTCACAAGCTATCCCTGTAAAATACACACACTATTGGTGTATCTACAAATGTAAAATGTAGTAGACTCACTTGGAAGGAGGCTTAAAAGACAAACTGCTAGAACCCACCCTCAGACTTTTTGACTCAGTAGTTCAGACATATACGATAAGAAACTGCTTTCTTAATAAGTACCCAGATGATGCCAATGATGCAAGTCCAGGGATTACACTTTGAGAACCACCATCTTAAGTAATTAATTCACTGGAAACATTAGGTTAAGTCTAAGATAGGATATCTGTCAGCTTCAAATTGTATAGTTATATTTCTTGTTCAAAAACCAAAAATGTAGAACTAAAAGGCTAAATTTTAATTGCACCTGTCCCTATAATTTATTTTACCATTGTCTCTAAAATGTGTGCCTTTGATTTTCCTGTGATTTCACAGGAGTATTTTAAAATCACTACCTGTGAAACAGGGGTGCTCATGTAAATTATTTTGAAGAGCACTCAACACAAAAAGATGAAAAAGTCTCCTAAAATAATCATAATGCCACTAAAAATGATAAACAAAAAGGGTATGTACAAAAATATGTTAAAATGTTATCTATAGTAAGAATAAGTTAAGACTATATAAAACCCAACTTTAGGGGAAAAAAGTTAATGTTTCATAATCACTGGTTATGCAAATAAATCTAACCATTAACATTATTAGTAACATAATATAGAAACAAGAAAGTAATTACAATATGACAAATAATACTGCCTAAAAATCAACTTAGGGGACCTGTGCCAACCCCCCACACACCCTTGTGCATTCAGACCCTAGACCCTAGGCAAGACCAGGTGAGGGAGCCTTGCTTTGGGCCCCCACCAGCCCAAGAACCCCATGACAGTGACCACTTACTCCAGGTTGCAGGCCAAGTAAGCAAGCAGCCACTTTGCTCCTCACCAGCTTAAGTGCCAATGACTCTGCCTACTAACTCTTTGACCACAAGTGAGGCAAGGTCTGGGACTTGTGTCAAACCTCCCACTCACCCATGTGCATTCAGAACTCAGACCCTAGGCAACGCCAAGTGAGGGAGGCTTGCCTTGGCTCCCACCAACCTGTATGCTCCATGACAGAGCCCACAGACCTCAGATTTCAGACTAGGTATGTAAGTAGCCACTTTGCTCCTGACCAGCCTGCTAACCAGCTGCTCTGCCCACTAACCCCTTGACCCCAGGTAAGGCGAGGTTTAGGACATGCACCTGCCTCACAGCCACCCTTCCACATTTGGACCCTCAACCCTAAACAAAGCCAGGTGAGGGAGCTGTGCCTTGGCTTGCCACCAGCCCATGGACCTCACAACCCTGCCCACTGACCCTGGGTGGTAATCAAAGTCCAAACCCCAGCCTGCTACTGTTGCTGAAGTTTTGAACACACCCCATACTGCCTGACACCAGAGGAACCAAGCACGAGTCAAAACCTCACCAGTCCTTGCCACAATCTCATGTGAGGTCCCCACATCTGCTAAGTGCCTGGATAAAAGTTATCTCTCACCTGAACATGGGAAGACCTCAATGCAAGAAGAACACACAGGCAGAGAGCCCCACACCAAGTTCGCCTAGCCCTACTATGGAAGTCAACAGTGAAAATAACAATGAAAGAGCACAGATGCAAGCCCAGGAGGAGATGGCATGCATAGGACATCTCTTCTCGGATTCTATATCCATATTATTAATGGAAATGAAAGCGAAAATTGACAATGTATGTGAAAATGTGCAGAATCAGCTCATAAGCTTCACAACCAGGCTCAATATATTGGAGGAAAAATAGATGGACCTTGGTAGAGCAGTAAATGAGGTAAAGGCAAAACAGCAATCAGAGGAGCTCAAGAATCAGCTGGCTAAACTAAACAAAGACATAATCAAATTAATAATGAGTACAAGGAAGTGTTAAGACAACCATTGAAATTAAAATGCAACTCAACAAAGAGATGGAGACCGTACAAAAATCTCTATTGGAAAACCAAAATCAAATGGAGACATTTAAAACATCTCTCACTACCAGAGTAAATAACCTGGAAGCTAGAACCTCAACATGAAAGACAAAGCAGAAAAAAAGACTTCAGGATAACAAAAACATGGATAAGTTCAAAAAAGATTGTGATAAAAATATGAGGGAACTATTGGGCACCCTTAAACGACCAAACCTCTGGATCATGGGGATACCAGACAGGGAAGAAACCCAGGCTAAAGACATAGAGAACATATTCAACAAAATTATTGAGGAAAATTTCCCCAATCTAACAAAATAGAATCATATCCAAATACAAGAAACACACAGAACACCAAACAGGCAGGACCAAAGGAGAAACTCCCCAAAACACATTGTAGTTAAAACCCTAAACATTGAAAGCAAACAGAATATTCTAAAAGCAACAAGAGCAAAACAATGAATCACATATAAAAGCATACTCATCAGAGTTATGCCAGATTTCTCCACAGAAATCATGAAAGTGAGAAGAGCTTAGCATACTTCAAAACTCACTTTGGCTTTCAACCTAAACTATTGTTCCCTGCAAAAGTATCCCTTAAAAGATACTGAGAAAGGAAAATATTTCAAGATAAAACCCAGCTCTACAATTATATGAATACAAAACCAAACCTACGGAGAATTCTCCATGAAATATTCTGCACAGAAGAGCCAAGCAACCAACCCCCAGAGCCATCCAGAAGTGAGACTCAATAATCAATCCTAGAGGAGACAAAATAACAAGAGAGGCATCAAATCCCATTAAACCCTACACTATGGCATTGATTGACTTAAGCCTCACAATTAAAACTTTGAATATTAATGATCTTAACTCTCCCATAAAAGACACAGCCTAGCAGGATGGATCAGAAAAATGATCCTTCCATCTGCTGTCTCCAAGTTACCCACCACACCTCTAGAGACAGGAACCTACTCAGGGTAAAAGGATGGAAGATGATCTTCTAAGCTAATGGAAACAAACAAACAAACAAAAAAGCAGAGTTGCTACACTAATATCAAACAAAATAGACTTCAAACCAAAATCAATTCAAAAGGACAACCAAAGACACTCCTTACTCATCACAGGAACAATCCAACAAGAGAATATCACCATCATAAACACGTATGCACCAAATAGAGGTGCACCACAGTTCATAAAGAAAGCACTAGTGGAAAATAAAACAAAATTAAACCCTAAGTCCATCATAGTTGGAGATTTTAATACACCATTATCATCTTTAGACAGATCATCCAAACAAGAGATCAACAGGGAAATAATAGAACTCAAACCATAGAATAACTGGACCTTACAGACACATACAGAACTTTTGATCCCAACTCTACAGAATACATATTCTCAGCAGCTCACAAAACCGTCTGCAAAATAGACCACATATTAAGACATAAAACATTTCTCAACAAATTCAAAAAGATTGATTTAACACCCTGCATCATATTGACACACAATGCATTGAAGCTGGAAATAAACAATGAAAACCAAATAGAAAACACACCAACTATTAAAGATTGAACAATACACTATTAAACAATGAATGGTTTGTTCAAGAAATCAAATTGGAAATTGAAAAATTTCTTGAACTAAACAATAATGAAAATATGTCATATCAGAAACTATGGGACACAATGAAGGCAGTCCTAAGGGGAAATTTTATAGCACCAAATGACTTCATAACAAAGACAGAGAGATCTCAAATTAATAACCGAATTAACCAGCTAAAGGCCTTAGAAAAATTAGAGCAATCCAACAATCTTAATTATTTCTTTTCAAGACAAAAAGAAATAATTAAGATCAGAGCAGAGATCAATGAATTAGAAACAAAAAAAAATTTAAAAATTGATGAAAGACATGGCTCTTTGAAAAAAAATTAATAAGATTGACAAACCCCTGGCCAATCTAATGAAATGGATAAAAGAGAAGTCCCAAATCAACAAAATCAGAAAAGAAAAGGGAGAGATCACAACAAACACCAATGAAATTGGAAGAATAATCAGGACATACTTCCAAAACCTCTGTTCCACAAAATGGGCGAATCTGGAAGAAATTGATGAAGTCTTAGACATCTACCACTTGCCAAAACTAAACTCAGAGAAAATAAATCTCCTAAATAAACCTATTACATCTATCAAAAATTGATAATGTAATCAAAAACCTCCCCAGAAGGAAAAGTCCAGGTCCTGAAGGATTCTGAGCCGAATTCTACCAAACCTTCATCAGAAAAATCAAACAACTCTTTCTGAAGCTTTTTAAGAGTAATTGGAGAGCAGGGAATACTTCCAATCCTTCTGTGAAGCTTACATCACTCTAATACCTAATCCAGACAAAGATAAATAGAGAAAGGAAAACTATAGACCTATATCCCAGATGAACTTAGATGCAAAAATTCTGAATAAAATCCTTGCAAACCAAATTCAACAACATATTAAAAGTATTATCCACCTCAACCAGGTTGGTTTCATCCCAGGGATGCAGGGTTGGTTCAACATTAAGAAATCAATCAACAAAATCCACCACATTAATAAACTTAATGACAAAAACCACATGGCCATCTCAATCAATGCAGAGAAAGCCTTTGACAAAATCCAACACAACTTCATTATCAAAACACATGAAAGAATTGGAATAGAGGGCCTATACCTCAATATAATTAAGGCCATAAAGAAAACTCCCCAAACCCAAATAATACTCAATAGGGAAAGACTCAAGGAGTTCCCACAAAATTCAGGAACAAGACAGGGGTGCCCACTCTCACCACTGCTCTTCAACATAGTCCTAGAAGTTCTAGCTAATGCAATAAGACTGGAGAAAGACATAAAAGGGAGACAAATTGGGCAAGAAGAAGTGAAAGTATCCCTTTTTGCAGATGACATGATTCTATATATAATGGTCCCAAAGAATAGTATCCGCAAACTCCTGAAGGTGATAAACTCCTTCAGTAAAGTGGCAGGATGAAAAGTTAACACACAAAAATCAGTAGCCTTCCTGTATGCAAATGGCATGCATATAGAAAAAGCAATCAATGAAACAGTCCCATTTCAACAGCCACAAATAAAATCAAATACCTTAGAATAACACTAACCAAGTAGGTGAAAGACTTGTATAATAAAAACATAAAAACACTCAAGAAGGAAATTGAGTAATACTTGAAAAGATGGAAATATCTCCCGTGTTCCTAGATAGGTAGAATTAATATTGTGAAAATGGCAATACATCAAAAAACTATATACAAATTCAATGCAATACTAATAAAAATTCCAGCTTAATTTTTGCAGACATAGAAAAAATAATCTCTAAATTTATTTGGAATAGTAAAAGGCCTCGTGTATCCAAAGCCATTCTTAGTAAAAGAAGCACGTCAGGCGGTATCACAATATGTGACCTAAAGATATACTGCAAAGCCATTGTAACTAAAACAGCATGATACTGGCACAAAAAATAGAGAGACCAATGTAACAGAAATGAAGATTGATTTAGATTCTGTTTGTATTTTTCAGAAGGCATTGAGAGAGCCAGGGACAACTCAATTCTACCAACAAGACATTGGATGATGGCTGACATCTTGGCAGGAGCCAAACCACACCTAGCCTTCATACAGGACCCAAATGAAACCTATGAGAAAGCGACAAGACAAACAGGAGACCACTCACCACAGCAAGTCTAATAACACATGAAATGCCAATGGAGACAGACACCAATGATACCCATCACAACCCCATGCAAAGATCAAGAGATACTTAAGATCTCAACAACAAAGCAGACTCAAAACTCACTCACTATGACTCAGGGAACTGAGTAGAAAAGGGAGCTGATAGAATGTGAGAGCCATCGTGGGGGAGAATACCCAGAGACATTGCCCCACTCAACAACAATACACAACGGGGGAAGAAAAAAACAAAGAAAGAAAAACTGGCTACCTCTGGTGCAGTTGATATCCCCCAACCTATGGAGAGATCCAGAATGCGCACCGAGGTAGTACTCCAGTGGGTAGGGGACAGAGAGGAGGGAAACGGGGACACAGTCACAAGATTTATGCATACAATGTATAAACTTATTCACAATAAAGATTTTTTTGAAAAATAAACTTACACAGAAAGTGAAAACATTGAAACCAGTGTCTTATGGTGGTTGCTGCTCTACATCACTTCCTATATTGGTGACTTGTCTCTCAGCTCCAAACCTTCTGTTCTCTATTGTTCTGTACTGCTGCAACTCTGTGCATCCTATTTTAGATCTATGTAGTGATCTTTTAAGCTCTATTGTGAGAGGGTATAAGAGGGAAGCCATAAAGCTGGAGGATAAACTGACTTGCTTTTTTATTTTTTTATCCCAATGATAATTTGTACCTAGAGAGTAACATTTAATTATAATATATAGGATATTTTTTTCATATACTCCAAATCAGTCTTATTACATCTCCATGCTGTCAGTATTGGATAACTTGCACCCCATAGATCTGAGTCCCAGTCCCCTAAGAATCCTCTAAGTTGTGGTTTTTGATCTTTCCAACTACTTTCATTTGTTCTCTCAGGCCTGTGAGCCCCAACATTTTCTTGTTGCTACTACCACTGGTATGTCAGGTCTTCACTCTGTCTTTTTGTTTCTCTAATACCTGTTAACATTTTGTTGGATTAACTTATCCTTGATAGACATGAACAAGCATCTATTAACTTTTGAAATAGCATCAACAATAGACCAAAATAACAATTGTATCCAAGTGCAGCCTGGGTACAGCCCGAACCAATGAGTTTATTTGGGCTCACTTACAGGATCATATGTGTTAGTTATAGGAGCATAGGCAACCCCAAATAGATGCATCATTGAAAAGTCTTACCCTAGCATTGATGACTTCCCCATAGATGCATAGATGGAATCTCCGATTTCTATTAACCTTCTACATTCTAGCACCTCTTTAGAGAAACCAAATGCAGCCAGGGAAAGTTTTAAAAATTTGGCAGGGGAATGCATGATGGAGTGGCTAGAATCTGAGGTGAGGGTCTAATGACCCTCCGTATCTCTCTTTTCGGAGGGAACATCAATAAGCCCAAATTGAAGGTTTCTTTTGGGTAATCACAGCTGCTCTGATAAAGGAGGCAATGGCTATCGTGCTCAGAGGACAGTGCTTCACAACACAGTCATTTTATTAATTTGTGTCCATGAAAACAGGGAAATTCATAACCACCAACAACATGGACTAATCCAGTAAGCCCACAAAGGAGAGCCCGCAGCAGGTTGGAGACAGGGAGGAGCGAAATAGGTGTACCATCACAAGATTTGCTTATACAATATATCTAATTATTAACAATAAATATGTTGAAAAAAACAGGGAATGTATATCTTTTTCCTACGCAGAGTTGGGTTGATAAACTTTACTACTGTATTATATTGTCTTTTAAATTAAAAATAAGAAGACACATCAAGTCTCACTGAGAGCAGACTGATGAATGTAAAAATAATAATAATTGAAAGGAATATTTAACTAAATGCTTTTTTTCCTGGAGAACCCAAATCAAAAACTCTGATTCTTCACAGCATTTCTCTGTGTAAAATATTACTATAGGGTACATTTTATCTCCAATAGGTTGGTTTTAGTGTTTACATATATTCTCAAAGTAACTCATGTACCTCATGTCACATTCTGTATCATGAAAATGGCACTTGAACATATGCTCTTTCAACAAATGATAGCAGCATCTTCAGTGGGCCAAGTTCTGCTCTGTGAAGGGATACAAATATCTAAAGTAAAAGAAACCCAGTAGTTAAAAGATCATGTCATAAATGCAGGATAGAAATAGGACTGGGTTGCCATGGTAACAAAAGGCTTTTGTTCAGACCACTTTCTCCAGTACCTACTGCTTTTAAGTAGACTTTAGCTAGATGGAGAAGAGGCGAGAAAGCATTGTAGCAAATGTCTCCCACAGGTAAAGGACTCAGAGTTATGAAAAAGTATAGTATATTGAAAATGTGTAAACATTTTTCTGGCAATAACAAGTTTAGCTTGCAGCAAAGAGATGGGCCTGGTTCAGCTGGTCAAGGAATTTAGAACCACCAATGGATTTTTATACAATAGTCTTGATAGGACATTTGCTGCCTAGCATGGATTTTTACAATTGGCATATTGAAAGGATCTAAAAAAACAACAACAAAAAAAAACTTTCTGTCCATGTAAGCAGGGATAAATTCCTGGCCAGTTCTTAAGCTGCATTTCCTATACCCACAACGACAATCTGCCATTGCTAGCTCTATATTAATTGCCATCTGATGTCTCCAATTCCTCATTTACTCTAGTCTCAATGCTTTGACATCTATATTGATTACATTTTCTCTGCCTCAAAACTGTCCCATTTCTTTCTTCTCATGTCTTACCTCAAATTCCTTATTCTAGGAATAATGACCTCCACTTAATCTATTCAATTCAATCACATTTGCTTCTCTAGACTTTATGACACCCAACCTTGATTCTAGAGATCCTTTCTGGCCTTTGGGAAGCATGGATTAGATGTGGACATGACATAGAATTTTTAACTAAACAGATGAGTTTACATTTTTTGACCCAAGGGCTTCCTTCTGGTTAGGGAGTATCAAACATCTGGCTTTAGCTATTGGACAAACCTCACCTATCAGTTCTACATTTGCTTTCATGGAAAACTGTTCTAGATTTTGTAGAAAAAAAGGAAAGGGTTTCCAGCATTTTGGCTCTTTATGGAACTACATGAAATATAACCCACCCCCAACTCACACTAGATATGTACTATAAGTACAGAATAAGCACAACAAACCTATATTATGTTAAAACACTTAAATTTCAGAGACAATTCTTACATAACAACCTGTTCTATCTTGAGAAATATAATATTTGTATGTCTTTAGATAAATGATTTGGTTTTAGTACTTATTTTTATGTCAGAAAAAGAGGACTAATGTTGTGGGGTCTTGCTAAGGGACACGGAGGACATAAAGGGTTAACTAAGAGTTGAGACAGGCTGAAGCCCTGGTGGCTCACTGCTGAGACCTGGTAGGCACTTCATCACACTCCTCTTTTGATCCTAAAACCTCCGGGCTCCCTGGCATGCACAAGGAGCCGTGCATTCTCATGCCAGCTGTGCTCAGAGGTGACCGATTCCTCTGCAGCCGTCACCATTTTATCTATGTTTAGAATCACATACTTCCCGCCTCTCAGGGCTAAGCATGCCCCTCAATTTATGCAAATTAGGCATTCAGAGGTTACTAGCCCCTGCCACTCATGAGTCACTCACAGACCACCCTGCCCCAACCAATCCCCTTGCTATACCCCTGTCTCTAATTTTCCTGACTTCTCCTCTCTATAAATATAACCTCTCCACATACAATAAAAGATATCTGCATGTTCCACCCACGGTGGCTGTATCCCCAGAGATTTTTTTCTCTCACAGGCTCTTATCCTGCCTTCCCAACTCCACGGACCGGACCAGGGGGGAGTTGATACACACTCGACTCCCTCCCTAACTCAACCACAGACCAGCCACCAGTGCAGCATGTCATCTGCAGTCCTCAGCATCCACTGTGACTCACAGCATCTGCAGAAAAGAAATGACATAATGTCACAGAAAAAATATCAATAATAATGATTAATAAAATAATACATAATTTACTAATTGTTAATTACATATGTTTCGTAGTATGAATTAATTCATTTGTAAATGGTAAAGTGGGAACATTTTATAATAAACATGTTGTGTTGGTCCACATGCAATTTTCCCAGTCATATTTTGCCTATTAGTAACAGGAGATAAATAGCAAGTACACTAATGAATAGATGAATACTAGAGCTTTTATTAAATAACAGAGGATATAAGCAAGGGAGCTTTCTTTTATAGGTAGTTAGGAACACAGGCCCAACAGAACAGAGATGGTTAACTGGCCTAGCATGCCTAGTAAGCAACTACAGTGTGACTCAAGATAGCAATCAGTGACAGCTTCTTGCTTCTTCCTACTAAATTTTCTTGGGATTGTTCCCACCTGCAAGTTCTTTCCAAGTCTGCATTCTCCTCCCTGACTCACAAACCAGTCAAGGCCCAAGTTGCCAGGAGGAACCCACATAGGACCCTCCCACCTTGGGAACTTTTCTGCTTTACTGCCTACTTTATTTTCCTAAAATAAATCTTTCATAAATGCTCCTCTGTGTCTACATTTTCCAAGTCTTTTGTAGTCATAAGACAAGAGCCCAAAAGCCACTGACTTTGGTAATTAGAGTGTCTAGCATTCTAAACCCTATGATATGCCTGTCCAGAGCCCAAAAGTGCTCCATCACTACCAAAATCAGTAACATTGAGAAAAAACTTTTCTCCATTGTTCTTAGACTTGTTTACAGCTCTGTATTTCTGCTTTATATCCAGGGTTTTTCTTCATCCCTCTAAAATTGTTTTCTAACCCTTTGCATTTGATAGTCAAATGGCTTAAAATTGCAGGGGTGTGGGTGAGGAGTTGAGATTTGTCCATGAAACCCATCTGGAATATTACGTAATTTTATAGGGTATATTCTAGATTCCTTAGTTATTATGTTCCTATGGCATACAACAAAGGTTATATAACCAGACTATATTCTTAATTTATCAAATCAGAAATATCTAGTTGTGGGCTGGGGAGATGGCTTAGTGGTTAAGGTGTTTGCTTGCAATGCAGAAGGACCTGAGTTCGATTCCCCAGTGCCCATGTAAAGCCAGATGCACAAGAGGTCTGGAGTTCATTTGCAGTGGCTGAAGGCCGTGTTGTGCCCATTCTCTCTGTCTCTCTCCGTCTGCCTCTCTCTCTCTCAAATAAATAAATAAAATATTAAAAAAAGAAATATATAGTTGTGGGATATAATTCTTCATAGGGACAGTTAGCAATGTAAGAAGCTCAGGAAAAAGATAAGAGTTAGAAATATCCATTAGATTTGGGAGACAAGGATAATGAGAAATACTTGAAACCATGGGGAGAAAGAAGTAATCTCACTAGGTGATAAATGCACAAGATATAGAGACATCAGTATTTAAGGAACAGTGGAGAAATTATGAGGCTTTTTGCACATGCTAGAACCCAGAATAACACTGAGGAATCATTTGCCATTCTGAGTACTGCAACAATACTAAAATAACACAAAACACACAGCCTACTCTCATAGATTTTAAAATCTATAAATTTGTACCAGCATAAAATAGCATATAAATGAGAAACATACATGTTATGAAAATTAAAACAAGAAAATCTTTGAATGTTCTCTATGCAGGCTGGTTCATAGGTACCTGATTAAGGATTCACACTGAGAGCCAAACTAATAGAATGTGCTTTCCCAGTCCTATCATCAACTGACATCCTGTTAAAAAATAAAATCACAATACCATAAGATGAGTCCTCAGGCATTCCTAACATATTGTGATTCTTTGACAACAAATGCTTCCTAGTTTATATTGCCCTACAGAAAAATATGAATTAAAAGGTAGGTTGAAAACTGGCACCACTGTGCTTCATATTTGAAAAATCTGAAAGAAAGAAAGAAATCTACCAGAGCACCAAGAATTTAAACATCCAAATAGTAATGTATATGTCATCATTATTGAAAGGGACAGAATAGTTAACTTGATGAGATAGTTTGAATGTGGAAGGCTCCCAACAGCCTGTGTTTTGAATATTCTATCTGGCTGGTGGCAATTTAAGTAGTAGAGTCTTGTTGGAAGGGATTTACCATTGGCCTGGGGGAAGATGGACCTTGAGGTGTATAGAACTCAGTTCACTCTTTCAGCTTTTTGCCAGCTACTGTTGTACTATGTTCAGCCTCTGGTCTTCCATCCTTTTCCTGCCATTTTGACACTTCCTCTTGAGACTCTAAGCCAAAATAAACCCTTTCCATCTATTAGCTGCTTTAGCTCAAGTGTTTTGCCTCAGCAACATGAAGGTAACAATACTTGGTAGTAATGATACAGTTTCAATGTGGTTATTAAAGACAAGCTAAATGGATGTGAAGTATTTCCAGCGCTCAGATATCTCACAGGCATCCCACCAACCACCTCAAGTGGAATCAAAATGGGCAGACCTCGACGTAAGAATATTACACCAGCTGAGGAAACCAGGCCAAATGACATCAACAACACAAGTAAAGGGAGAGAACAGAAGCAGGCCCAGGAAGACACAAACCCTGACCATACTGGCACAGATCCTAAAGAGAACTTAATATTAGTCATGCAAGAAAAGATGGACCAACATATTGAAAGGGTACAAAGTCAGCTTATTAGCTTGGCCACCAGATTAAATATAATGGAGGAGAACCAAATGGATGCCAGAAGAGACATATCAGAATTAAAGGCAAGACAGCAAACTGAAGGTATCAAAAACCAGCTTTCCAAATTAACTGAAGACATCTGCAAATATAAGAATGACTGTCAGGAAGAAATAATGAAATCAAACCTGGAAATAAAATCACATCTCAACAGCATGATAGAAAAAACCCAAAAAGAAGCTGCAGAAAACAAAAACCATATTGAGATGATAAGAACATCCCTAGAATCTCTTGCCAACAGGATTAATCACTGGGAAAACAGAACCTCAGACATGGAAGACAGGACAGAGGAGAATTCAAGAGAAATCAGAACCCTGACAAAATTCAAAAGAACAAGTGAACAAGACTCAAGGGAAATGTGGGACACCATAAAAAGACCTAATCTCAGGATCATGTGTATCCCAGAAGGAGAAGAAAACCAAACTAGGGGCATTGAAAATATTTTCAATAGAATCATTAAAGAAAACTTCCCATACTTGGCGAGAGATAATCCAGTACAGCTGAGAGAGATACGGAGGACCCCAAACAAATTGGATCAAAGAAGGAACACTCCAAAACATATCTTATTTACAATGCCAAACATTGAGGAAAAAGAGAGAGTCCTCAGAGCAACGAGAGAAAAGAAACTCACATATAAAGGAAAACCCATCAGAATCACTTCAGACTTCTCCATAGAAAACTTAAAAGCCAGGAGAGCTTGGAACAAAGCGATTCTAGGCCTAGAGAAGAACGTATTCCAACCTAGACTACTATACACAGCAAAGTTATCCATCATAATTGATGGAGGAATTAAAGTATTCCACGAGACTAATCAGCTTTACAATTACTTGAGCATAAAGCCAAACCTTCAAAAGATACTACATGAGATATCCCATGCAGACAAAACAAACAACCGACCCCAGGAAAGAAACAGAGAACAAGCAAGGTAACACAAAAGAGATTGCAACATCAGCTCAGATACCAACCTCCATATTCTTTACAACATGGCAAAGCTCACAGTGAAAACTTTGAATGTAAATGGACTCAACTCTCCTATAAAAAGACACAGGATAGCAGGTTGGATCAGGAAAATGGACCCTTCCATCTGTTGCCTTCAAGAAACACACCTTATTGCTAAAGATAGTAACCTACTGAGAGTAAAAGGGTGGAAAACAATTTACCAGGCATGTGGCAAAAATAAAAAAGCAGGTGTGGCTACTCTAATATCCAACAAAATAGACTTTAAACCAACAGCAATAAAAAAAGGCTAGGATGGCTACTTCCTACTCGTCAAGGGAACAATACAACAAGAAGATATCACTACACTAAATATGTATGCACCTAATGCAAAGGCCCCTCAGTTCATTAGGCATAAATTACTCAAAAATAAAGCAGATATAGATGCCAACACCATCATAGTAGGAGACTTTATCACTCCACTGTCATCCCTTGACAGATCGTACAAACAACAGATGAGCAGGGAAATCAAGCTGCTAAATGGCACCATAGATAAACTTGGGATAACAGACATCTACAGAACATTCCACCCCAAGGACACAGATTACACATTCTTCTCAGCAGCACATGGAACTTTCTCCAAAATTGACCATATATTGGGCCATAAATCATGCCTCAGCAGATTCAGAAAGATCAATGTAATCCCCTACATCATATCAGATCACAACGCATTAAAGCTACAAATTAATAATAGGAGAGTATCCAAAAAACTCAACAGATATTAGCGACTGAACAACTCGATCCTAAAAAATGAATGGGTCAAACAAGAAATCAGACAGGAAATCCAGAACTT
>PVHP010021221.1:0-29565 GCA_004024765.1 Zapus hudsonius
GGCTGGTGGAGGGCTCCCCTGCAGAATGACCTAGAAAATGAGTAGAAGTTTTCTGAAGAGACAGGCTGAGGGAAGGGAATCAGCACCACCTTAGTTCTTGTGATGAGAGGCAAGGATATTACACTGCCGGTGTGTTTAAAGGCTGGAGAAAGGTAATGTATAGAAGTACCTACAGGAAGAGCTAAGTCCTTGCTAACAGTTAGACGCTTTCCGGAAGCCTGGGGCCAACCCTACTTCTTCCCACGGTCTGGTCCGTTCACCTGCACTCCCAGCCCTGCTCTTCCCCAGGTGTGGTGGTCCCAGTCCCCGAGGTGTGTGGGGGGGGGGAACTAGGCAGTGTGAGCAATGGGAGGAAATGGAGGAGGAGGATGTGGGGATGCATAACTCTCAGGGTGCAGTGGGTGCTCTCTCGGCATCCCTTCATAGGTTATCAAGAGCTGACTCTGCCAGACACATTTCTAGGGTGTGGAGAATGGCCACGGTGTTGCCATCTTTATTCTGGGGATGGCGATGAGCAAAGAGCTCACCACCATGACTACAGAGTGCAGAGCAGGAGGTATGCTGCGTGGACACACTGGACTGAGCAGCACTGTGGAGAGGGGTGTGCTTTTCTTGGATGATAGAGGTGATGTCCCTAAGGAGCACAGAGGACCCTGCTGAGAAGACGACAAAGGCAGGAGCTGAGGGGGGAAAGGCAGCCAGGTGACTAGAGACCAATTAGGCCTCTGGCCCGGGGCCATTGTCAAAGCTGTCAGGGGCTTGTGAGAAGGGGAGGGATGATCCAACTTTCTCAGAGGCTCCATCGGCTGTTGGGGGAAGAAGCAAGTGGACAGACCGATGGACATGGTTATTTGCAGCCCAGGGATCACCATGGAGACAGCGGGTCTGTAATGGCAGAGCTGGGCATTAGAACTTAAAGAGTACCCAGCTACTTCCAATGCTCCTCAGAACTTAAGGAGAACCCAAATTCTTGTCTATAAAATTAAAGAATTAAAATTATAGACTACCAGAGGATAAGGTATAGTGGGAGACTTTATTTAAAGGAAAATGGAAGTTACAGAGATCTCCAGCCATCAGTGTGGAGAGAACACGTGGGAGAGGTTTTAGCAAAATCTATGCCATTCAGCTAAACAAGCAGAAGAAGGAAAGATAGCAGAAGGCTCCCATCATGAGGAAAAAGGCTCATGTGGGAACGAATCCTGAGCCCCCCCCCCCCCCAACAGGCTGAGGTGAGGGAAAGCCTTACTTTCATAAGGCCTGGAAATTTAGAAGTCCTTCTCCTAGGAAGCCATATGGAGGAAAGAGAGGGTTGGACTTTGTTGACCTCCGCCAGGTAAGTCAGAGAGACACCTGGTTGGTCCATATCTGACCAATCAGTTTCAGCATCTAGGTGTGAGCTCTAGCTAGAAACACCTCTCACTGAGGGGGAGGGGAGTCAGGCCTGGAATCTGAGAACTTGCCTAAAACTGTCACAGGTCCATGGAGAAGAGAGGAGGGGACACAGAGAGTGCTCCTCACTGTGACTGACGTCAGTGAACCAGACCAGGGTGTCTCTTGTCCTCATGGGAGCTTGGTGGGCCACTTGGAGCAGCCCTCCGTCAGCCCCTCACTGGCCCAGAGGCTGTGAATCCTCTAGGAGCGGCCTTCAAATGGACTCCAGAGATGGCTAATGGCTCCCCATTCTGATAACAGGTTCTCAAGGCAGCTCAGTGGGTCTGAGTTGCTATAGCAACATAGCCTTAGGAAGTCACAGAGATAAATAGGAAAACTGTTCTCAAGGGCTCCAGGGCACCAGAGAAGGTGGAGGCGGGGAGGGCTGCTGTGACTGAGAATCTCAAGCGAGGCCAGTCCAGGCTGGCACTGGGGACTGTGAGGAGCAGAGACGTTTCTCAGGCCCACTCCCCCAATCTAGGTGATATATATATATCACTGTGGAAAAGAAGACCCTCCTGCACCCAACAGTCCCCCTGGCTCCCTGGTGAGGGCGTGTGGATCCACCACAAAGAGCAGCTCGCCTGAGGTCACCAGCAGATGGGAAACGCTGTCATTGCCCATCCGGTCTAGCGGCAAGGGCAGGAGTCACTCCTCCCATCCTTACTCTGAAAGCACTCTGCTTTCTGTTATGACCACTGGAGAAGTCAGAGTTGACTGTGTTCTCTGAGATTAAAATGGGACCTGAGATTTCTAGAACTTTTTAGTACACTAAAAAGTGGAATTAAATATGTGACATATCAATTGTTCTCATAAAGAAGGAGAAGGGAAGGAGGGGAAAGGAAAGGGAGGAATGAAGAAAGAGAAGGAGAAGAAATACATGGAGGGAGGGAGGGAAGGAGAAAGGGGCTATTTGGCTAATGGCCATTCGTTGAGGAAGAGCAATCTATAAAAACTGCGGACATCGCTTTACTGAAAGAAAGAGTCTGAAATAGCTAAATAAAAAGTAAGCCAATAAAGTAGCTTCTAACCTGTAGCCTGTCAACGTGAGAAACACAATGTTGAATGAAAAAAGAAAGCAAGTTCCTTGATAGGAAGGCCTCCGCTCCATTCATGCAAAACCAACGAAACGCACTGAGTATTGAAGAAGCAACGTAGGAATAGCACGCAGAGTAGTCAGCAGGCATTTTTCTCCAGGTGTCAAGGATCTTGGGATTAGAGGTCAACAGGGGCTTTTAGCCTTATCGAGAATGACCTCATTTGGTATTAGGAAAGCATATTTGTGTATTAGAATTGATCTGACATGAACTTAAAAGTAATAGTAATGCACACTCACTTTAGAAAAATTAAAAAGGACGCTGCAGGGGGCAGGTGAGAAGTCTTTCCAGCCTTGTACTGTGTTGTCTGTCTTTCCCTAATAGCTTGCTGGAGTTGCCTGTCACTGCGAGTTGCATCTTGATAAATGTGCTTCAAGTACTTTCGGAAAGGCTTGCCTAAGAGGAGACTGCAGATAGATCTTTAATATCTAGGCTTAGAGAATGTAAGTTTGAGCTGTCAATCACTTGGACAAAAGCACATTTTCTTCATTGAGTTGTATACTTGTATTTCTCAGTGTTCAGGACACAGTATTGGTATCGAAACCGTATACTTTGGCTTTTCTATTTGTGTTGTTCTACACACACAATCAAACGCATAAATCTCAAGAGTATAGTTAGGTCAAACAGCAAGCACCCCCATTGGTCTAGAGACAGAGCAACCACAATATCGTAGGCAGCTCCTCGTGCCATTGTAAGTGCCCCACAAGTTACTGCAACTCTGCTTCTTCCTCCAGAAATTAGTTTTGTTTGTCCTTGAGCGTTATAGAAATTGAATTTCACTGCCTATTTTCTCTGTCCTATCTGGCATCTGTCATTCGCCTTTATTCTGCGGACCTCGTGTTATGGATGGTTTGTTTTTAATTGTTGTCTAGTATTCTCATTGCATTCACAGAGAAACTGGGTCATCTATTTTATTGTGAGCATGTGGAATCTTGATTGTCAACTTGATTGGCTCGAGAAGCACCAGATGGTCTGTGAAGGACCTTTCCAGAAAGCATTAACTAGGGGGGAGTGAGGACAAGTGGCAGACCTTGACCGTCCCTCAGTGTGGGTGGCTAGGAGCCAGGATGGAACAGAAAGAAAAGTAGGCCGTCCACAAGGGCAGGTCTGTGCTCCGTGCTCCGCTCTCTCTGCACCTGCTATGATGAGCCTTGGAAGCCATGAGCCCCAAGAAATCTCTCCTCTTTTCAAATCAGGTTGGGGAAGCCATGAGCCCCAAGAAATCTGTCCTCTTTTCATATCAGGTTGGGTATTTTGTTGCTGATTGACACAGTGCTCATTCGGGCTGTGTTCACTTTGGGAACCATTGTGACTATAGTAAGGTTTCATTTGCATTGGATAAACTGTGGTTTAGCATCCACAGGCTTTGCAGGAAGTCTTGAAAATCCATTGTCAGTTTTTCTTCTCACCAGCAATGTTGGGGAGTTTTGATGCCTTCACATCCTCCTTTGCACTTGAATTTGCCCGTCTCTAACCACCTCCCTTCTGCTGAGCACGCCTCAGTAGTCCTGGTTTTGATTTACTTAAGGACACGGGGCCCCTTTCCCTGTGCAATTGAGTGCTTGTTTTTGAACTTGGATTTTTCAACATTTTATTTATTTATGTGTGTGTGTGTGTGCATGCAACGCGTCTGCATCGGGGCCTTTTGCCATTGCAAACACAAACACACAGCTTTTTGCTTTGGACTTCCTCTTATAAAGTGCTGTTCAGAGCTTTTGCCTATATTTAATTGGGTGTCTAGATGGGTTTGTAGTTATTATTTATGTATTATGGGTATATGTGTTGCAAAGGTATTACTGTGGCTTACCTTGTGGTGAATAGGATTTTTTAAAGGGTCAGTGTATTTCTCATTTTCCCTGTTATGGTTGGTACTGCAATTTAGTCTTTGAAGACTAAATCAACTATTGACGGTGTAATCTCCTTGGAATTCACATTTGTGTTTATTAGGAGATAGAAATCCAATTTTACTCCTTCTCTTGCTAAACAATAACCTCTCTCTAGATGTAGGGGAAATGTGCTGAATTTTGTTGTGTTCCTTTGAGTCGCTACATAGCCCTGGTTGACCTCACAGCTGAAGCTGTTCTCCCTCAGCCACCAATCTGCTGGGGTCACACGTGTACATGGTCTCATGCGACTTGATTATCGGATATCCACTGGCGGTCACAGTGAACTCTTTTTAAAAAATAGTTTCATTTATTTATTTGCCAGTAGAGAGAGTGAGTATGGGTGTGCTTGATGCTGCAAATGAACTCCAGCTGCACGTGCCACTTTGTGCATCTGGTTTTCTGTGAGTCACCTCCAGGCCAGCAGGCTTTGCAGGCGAGGCCTTTCAGTGCCAAGCCATCTCCCCAGCCCCACAGTGGACTCTGAATAGCTGTTGAGTCTATCCTGAAATGAACCAGCACTTGTTGAGTATCCATTTCTAAGTCACATGTTTTCAAAAGGTATTGTTATGGATGTCTGTCGTTTCTTCTGGCATCTCCTAGCCCTGGAAATCATAAATTGGCCATTAAGTTGGGGAAATAGGAATCACTAAATTTTTATACACATAAAAATGTGGGTTTCTGCACATCAGCCCCTTATGCGTTATGCCTACATGTGCCAAGAGAGGGCCCAGTTCGTATGTAAGAGAGACAGAAGGCCTGACCCCTGGGAAGGAGACAGCCCTTTTATCTTCTCTGTTGGTAGTGGAATAAGCCTCAGTGGTGAGTCGGTGAGAGCATTACTTCTCCTACAGGAGATGAGGAGAGTTTGGACACAGACCCAGTGATCCTAATGATGGTCAGATGTGGGAAAGACCCAGACCCCATCCAGGACTGATTACCCTGCCTCCCTCCCATTTATCTGGGGGCCAGATAATCCTTTGTTGTGGGGTGTGTCCAGATAATCCTTTGAGGTAGGGTGCCTCCTATGCCTAATTAGATGTTAAGCTGCAGTTCTAGATTTCGACCACTAGAGGACAGTAGCCTGATACTCAGACAAAACCTCTCCCTATTGAGCACCACCTCTCTAGGGCAAGGTCATATTTGCAGATGGGAAAACGAAGCCTTACCAGGCAATTTTACAAGTGGGTTGCATCCATTTGTATTCCCACTCAGCAATGTAAGGGAGTTTTAATTCCTTTGCCTCCTTTTGAATAGTTGGATTTGTCCCCATTCTAATGCATGTCTCTCTTTTGAAGGCTCTGACTTCCCCAGCTTTGTGCCTAGTGCAGACTGGGGTGAGAACCAGCCCTGGTCTGAGTATGTTACGTGTGCCCAGCTGATCTGGAGAGGCAGTCAGATGCAGAAGGCTGGCAACCTTGTACCCTTTGGGCAGCTGATAGGCACAGCCCCACGCCTATCACCTCTGCCTCTTATTCTCTTTATAGCCACTTTTCTCCAATTTCCTTTTCCTTGTTAAACAATTGAAATAAATTTACTGTAAGAAAACGCAGAAAGCAACCATAAACAACATCGTTGCACTGACAGCGCTATTCACTTCCCTGAGGATCCACTCAGCTGTGGCAATGAGAACCTTTCTCATTAAGATTGGCGGTTCTGTTAGGAAAATCTTACTAACCAAGCTTACATGGGGGGGGGCCTACTTGGGTGGCGTGTTTGGGAACAGCAACAGGAATAAAGGGTCCAATTACTTTACATGCCCAATTATATGACTTTATGGCGAGAAGCAGTTATTGCATTTCCTTAAAAGGAAATGCTCGCCTTCTTTTTTAAAAAACTTCTTTTTAAAAAATATTTTATTTATTCATTTTCAAGCAGAGAAATACAGAGAGAGAGAGAGAGTACCAGGGCCACCACCTTGGGGATCTGGCATATGTGGGTACTGGGGAATTGAACCCGGGGCCTTAGGCATCAGAGGCAAATGCCTTAACCGCTGAGCCATCCCTCCAGCCCATTTTTTAAAAACTTTTCTTTTTTTAATATTTTATTTCGCCTTCTTAAATGTGCATAATCTCGGGTGGGTGGGAAGTACTTAGTCAAAGTCCATCCTTGACTGTCCACCTCAGACCCTCCACATTCCTACCTGTAACCCTGGGTGACCATTTGCTTGCGTAAAGCTTCCTTAAGTGACCCACGAAACGCAGTCCGTCCCGTTGTGGGTGCCTCAGCTGGAGTGCTGCTTCATTGGACCCCCACCAGCACCCTTCTTTGTGTGTGTTTTGTTTTATTTTATCGAGGTAGGGTCTAGCCCAGGCTATTCTGGAATTCACTATGTAGTCTCATGCTGGTTTCAAACTCACAGTGATCCTCCTACCTCTGCGTCTGAGTGCTGGGATTAAAGGTGTGCACCACTACGCCAGCAAGACCTTGGCGCTTTTAACTAGTTATTTAAAAAGTAAGAGGTTTAGGGTTAGGTGGTAAATTTCAGTCCACAGAGCCCATGTGAAAAAGCCAGACATGGTGGCACATTTGTAATCCCAGTGCTGGGAAGGTGGAGACACGGAGGTCCTGGGGCTTGTTGGCCAGCCTGTAGGACCTAAGTGATGAATTCCTTGCCAACGAGATACTCTGTCTCAAAGAAGGAGAAGAAACAACCCTAGTTGCCTTCTGACTTCATGTGTGTGAGCACACATATGCACAACACATGGAAAGAAATTTGGCTCTCTTTATTAACACCCCATTTGACAATGGTGACTAAATACAACTGACAAAATGAACGTATCAAGCCAAGTTTTGTTCGGGTTGTACAGATGAACGTGTGATCTACAAAGGCTTCCGAGCCCATCCTGGGTGTCAGAGGAGGATTGGTCTGTGGAGACAGAGGCCAAGGTGGGAATGTCTCCCAGGGGAGGGTTCTGTCTGAATCTTCAGCGCTTCTCACGTGACTTGTTCACATGAATGAATATTCAGATCCTGGATAAGCTTAGATACGATCTGCTCATCCTCCAGAATCCAGACCTCACTATTCAGGTGAGACAGGAGCCATCAGTCACGTCACCGAAAGCCAGGGTGACACAGGACCATCGTATTTCATCAGTCTTCTGGTACTTTCTGTATCAGTGACCTCTCTGAGGGTGCCCAGGCCTGGAGGGCTTGCAGCTGTCCCACTGAGGAGGACATCTCCAGTCACTAGCGGATGGTCTCAGTGGTCTCAGCCTGGAATGTTCAGCAAAATCTTCTAAAACATGCTGAAGTCCAAGCCCCGCCCCTTCTGGTGGGCCCTGGAGTTCTCAAAGCTCCTTCCTTGAGCCTAGCATGCAGTCAGTGTTGGGAAGCCCTGCTGGTGGAAGACTCTTCTTGGACTTGGCCTGATTTAGGCAAGAGAGCTGTTGTATCCCAATATATCACCACTGCAGAGCACTGGTGGTGTTCTCTACATAATCACTAATTTAAATCAGCCTTAACATATTGCAATAGGATGATCACTTCAATTTAAAAAATACCATTGCTATCATTACAAAGCAACCATAGTAGTAAATTTGATAAAAATAAAAGCAAAATAAGGTTCAGTGGTGGTAGCTCGCATCCCTAGCACTAGCTGAAAAAATAAAATGAAAAACCAAGGCTGGTCGTGTTGGTGCACGCCTTTAATCCCAGCGGGGGGGGGGGGGTGAGAGGATTGCTGTGAGTTTGAGGCCAGCCTGAGACTATGTAGTGAATTCTAGGTCAGCCTGGGCTAGAGCGAGACCCTATCTCAAAAAACCAAACCAAAACAAACAAACAAAAAGAATGAAAAACCAAGATTAGCAAATGTTAGAAAGGAGTTCATCCAGGCTGGTTCTAATGAAAACCTTCTCCTGGAGGCTGTCAGAAAGATTGATAGGAAGCCCAAAAGCAAAGAATGATTTGTTGTCATTAGAATCACAATTGTGTGTGTGTGTGTGTGTGTGTGTGTGTGTGTGTGTGTGTGTGTGTTCGTATGTGGAGGTCAGATGTCAGAAGATGATTTCAGGAGTCGTTCCTTCTGGTGTCATCTGCCTTTTTTGGAACAGGGTCTCTCACTGGTCTGTCAGTCAGTCCCAAGGAGTCTATGTGCCTGATAAGGAATGACAAGCACAGACCGCATAGGGTTGTGTTGGGTCTCGTTTCAGTGTAGGGTCTGAGATCAAACTCACTCCTCATGCTTGCAAGGCAAGTACCTTACTGACTAAGCTCTCTCAGCCCCCAGATCATTCTTCAAGGAGTCTCCTCCCAGCCCCCTTCACCACCTTGGAAGACACTAACCTGGAAGATATCAGTTTGCACTCACTCAGGGCAAAGGGAAAACCACTTTCTCAGCCAGTTTCCTGGCTACATTTTATTCACAGTGGATCGTGTGTGTGATTCCAGTCCAGAGTAAAGTATCCCTGAGACCCTTGAGGTACAGTGGGTGGGAGGAGCAGGTGAGACTAGTCATCTGTGGCTTTATTCAGGGGAGACCCAGATGGAAGAGAAAATAGCGTTCACGTAAAGCCCGCTCAGAATAGGGCAAGATTACAGTCCTTGACTTATTCAGCTGGGCTGCAGAGAGGCCCGTGGAGCAGACAGGCGCAGTGTGCCTTGCGTGGGCTTTCCTCTGTTACTGGAGCCTCAAAGAGGGCTGAAGCCACAGCTCATGTTTCCATGTATGGAGGGGCTTGGTGGGTGTGGGAAGCCTTATTTCTGGCTTATTCCTTGAGCTCTTCAGGAAACACTCACACTAACATGTGCCTCCATATAAGGGAATGTTCAGAGCACAGGCTCTCTGGATGGCCCAGCCCCCAGCCCCCTTCACGCCAGTCCAGATCCTGGGGGGGGGGGTGCACTTAGCCTGTAATTTCTTCCTCAAACCTCTCCACTTCCTTGACAAAGGCAACTGCCTGACACATTAGTGGAATTCATCTTTTCGTTACCTCAAAACGTAGAACTAAATGTTATTCAAAAAAATACTCTTCTGGGATTGGTTTGATGGCTCCCACTAGTAAACATTGGTCATTTTTCACTCTGGAGCGAGCCTTGTGGTGAGTCTAACTCCAGTCCACATAAATCTGACATCCTTAGGCTAAAACTGAGTCATATATACACACTGAAGCTTTAATGACATCCTTTAGCCAAGTGGATGCAGATCCTCAGCCCCCTAGACTGAGCAAGTTGGGAACACTGTTGTTTTTTTGGTTTTTTTGGCATTTGATGGAAATCCTCAGGGCCCATCAAGTTGAAGTGTACAAGACAAGAAAATGTTAAGACTGGAAGCAACGAAGAAATAATGTGCACATCCTTTGAGGAATTTTGATGTGGGTTCCTTACAGTAAATGACTTCCGAACTCAAAGCTTGATCACTTTCACTTATTTTGGGGACAAAAGATGATTTTAGAATAGGCCTTGGTGCCTATGAATCACTAGTGATTTCTCCCCTCGTAGTCATAATACAGGAGTGGTTGTCTTATGGTCAGAGGATGCTTGGTTCATGCTAATGGCACTGTGTACAATTGATCAGCTCCACCCAGAGAACCTTCTACAATAACAGAATCACCGTGCGGTCCCCAAATGAAGGCAGCACCAAAGCATGTCTTTGTCTTTTCCTATTTATTTATTCATTTGCAAGTAGACAGACAGAGAGAATGGGCGCATCAGGGCCTCCAGCTGCTGCAAACCAACTCCAGATGTATGTGCCACTTTGTGCATCAGGCTCTATGTGGGTACTAAGGAATCAAAATCAGGTCATTTGGTTTTGCAGGCAAGTACCCGTTTTTTTAAAAAACATTTTTAAATATTTTGTTCATTTTCAAGCAGAGAGAGAGAGAGAGAGCACCAGGGCCACCACCTTGTGGGTCTGGCCTCTGTGGGTACTGGGGAATTGAACCCCGTTTTTGAGATGGGGTCTCACTATGTAAGCCAGGCTCCTCCCAGCACTGGTGCCACAGGCATTGCCACCAAGCCTACCTTGAGCACTTCTTTTTGTAAAGTAGTTGCTTATAGTTCACATTTTCAAAAACACATCATGGTTTAAAAATGGCAGGGACTGGAGACATGGCTCAGCAGTTAAGATGTTTGCCTGCAAAGCCTAATGATCTGGGTTCGATTCCCCAGTAACCACATAAAGCTAGCTGCAAAAAAAAAAAAAAAAATGGCACATGCATCTGGATTCCTTTGCAGCAGCTGGAGGCCCTGGTATACTCATTGTATCTCTCTCTCTCTCTCTCTCTCTCTCTCTCTCTCTCTCTCTCTGTCTTTCTGCTCGAAAATAAATAAATAAATATTTTGAAAAAATTAAAAAGGACTGGAAAGATGCTCAGCAGTTTAGGCACTTGCCTACAAAGTCTAATGACCTGGGTTCGATTCCCCAGTACCTACATAAAACCAGATGCACTAAGTAGCACATGTGTCTAGAGTTTGTTTGCAGTGGCTAGAGGCCCTGGTGCACCCATTCTGTCTGTCTGCTTCTTTCTCTCTGTTTCCCTCTTTTAAATAAATAAATATTTTTTTAAATGATAAAAGAAACATTTCAGGAGAGGACACGTGGGGTGGATTCCATATTATATGATCTTAAGGAGTTCTTAGTTTATTTGGTCCGAACTCAACATCAAGGACAGTTATGTAGGAGGATGGCCTTGCATGGAGGAGCTTAGGTACTTAAGGCTGAAATGATTCAGTGTTTTCTGCGTACTTTCAAATGATTCAGGAAGACAGAGCAATGACACACTGCTCATTGTGACTCTCCATGGGAAGAATAAGGATCGTCATTGTCCTTTCCAACACGTTACATAATTAGAATTTCTCATAATGCCAAGTTGAAGGAGGGGAAAGGAGAGCAAACCAGGGATCCAAAAGCGAAGTAAAGAGGTCACGGACAGTCACGACGCATAAGGGAGAGAAACGTCACGAGGGTGTTTGTCTCTTCTACTTCCACTGGTTGCTGAGATTGATTTCTGGTAACATAACACCCTGAAGCGACTTCTCACCCCGTTTTATAAATTCATAAAGGAATCTGCTTGCGCTGTACTCCTCCTCGCTAACTCTGTACTGACCAGCTGATTGATTCACCGCCAGGAAACAGTGAGTTCAGGATGAGGGGAGGTGAATAATGCCAGGGAAGCTGGCCAGTCCACTGTACCGGCCACATGGGGATGTGGGTGGCCCTAAGAGAAGACCCTGTTGGCCTCCTTCTGCCCACTGCTCTTGGGGATGTAGAGAAGAAAACAATGCTTTCTCCTTTTGCTTAGTGTGGAGAATGTGCTAAACCCATCTTCTCTGGGGACCACTCTGTGCTGAAGGAGGGGGGCGGCTTACATTAGCCTCGTCTTTTCTTTCACCCTAACCAAGCCCCTCTCCCCCAACCATTGTAGTATGTGATTACTTTTATTTCTAAGTGTACCTTTTTGGCACAACTTGTCCCCATCAGAACCGCTCTGACCTGAGTTCTAGAAGCCAAACCAGACAGAAGTCTTCCCCGAGTCATTCTGGATTAATGGGTGGGAGGATTGGTCCATCTCCTCTCATTGAGCAGAGTCTGACGGCCCTTAGCTCGGGCTAATCCTTCACAAGTTCACTGTATGGTGACAGCAGACGCATCCCCAGTTCTCCTTATGTGCCTGGCACTGAGCTGTGAGGTTATGCATTCTCGCATGAAACCAGGGGCTGTCCTCATCCTCGTTTTGAAGAAAGCTAAGAAGACTCAGAGATGCTGGTAAACAGATTGCCTAGAACTTGAACCCAGCTCCGGCTACCGCTTATGCTCAAGTGGTTAGGGATGAAACGTGTCCCATCTTTAAGTGGTTGAAAACAAGAACTGTTTTCTCTTTCTTTCCCTCTGTCCCTGTAGTCCCAGGAGGAAGTCTGTGATTTGCTCCATGCTGCGCCCTTCCAAAACATCTTGCCCAGAGTCTACATCAAAGGTAAGCGCCTCCAGCACACGAACAGCCTCTTGCATTGGGACTCATGCTCTGTCTTAATCCCAGTCAGCAACGGAGAAGGTTACAGTGTGACACCTACAATCCCACAGTTGGAAATGACAGCCCAAGCCTTGTCCCTTGCTCCTCATAGGCTGTCCTTACTGTCTCTGTCTAAGCTTGGTGAAATTGCTCAAGGGATGGGGAACTCACCACTTCTCCACTTCTCCGTACAGATCATTCCATAACTAGACAGAGCTCATAAGAGTCACTTCCTCCATTATTGGACAGAGCTCACGGGAGGTATATCCTTTTAGTGAGTCCTTATCAAAGTTTCCAGAACCAAGGAGAAAGTTCTCAATGCTCCCATCCAAGGTTTGGAATAGGTCTCCAACCTCTCGTTCTCTGAGAGGTCCTCCATCCCTCGTCACCCCCTCACTTTCTGCCACTTTGCCTGTCACAGAGGGGGAGCGCCTGGAAGTCCGGATGAAGCGTCTGGAAGCCAAGTACGCCCCACTTCACCTCGTCCCCCTGATAGAACGGCTGGGGACACCTCAGGTACAAACCCCATATTATGAGCTCAAAGGAACCCCAGAGGGAGAGTTTGGGGCTCAAGCTCGTCATTGTACAGATAGAGAAACTGAGGCACAGAGAAGGGAAAAAAATGTCCAATACTTTAAGGTCAGTTCTTGGTAAGAGTGAGTCTGGGGTAGGATTTGTTGCCTCTCAGGCCTGAGTTCTTTCTTCACCCTGTATCTTGAATCCTCCAAGAAAAAGGAAGTCAACTCCTTTAAATGGGATCCATGACCCTGTCAGGTACTAAGAATTCTACAACACTGTCTCTCAAAATTAAATTCAATCTTCACACACTGAGCTCCATAGGTCACTTCTGGAGTTTGGGTTTTTGACTGGCTCTGTGTGTGTGGTGTGTGCACGTGTCTGTGCCCCATGTGCCCACCGGCAGTGGAAGGGCACTTGCCTGAGGTAGCAAGGAGAGGTACATTCCATGTCTGCTCCATCATCCTTTGAGCCAGAGTCTCTCACTGATACCAGAGAGTTCCGGTTTTCACAAAGCTGGATGATTCCCTGAGCTCTGAGGTTACAGGCCTGTGTGGCCAGACTGAGCTGTTTACAGAGGATCTGGAGATTTGAACTTGGGCCCTTTTAGACCCCTCAGGTCCTCATGCTCCTACAGTAAGCACACTTAGCTACTGAGCCATCTCTCTAGCCCATTTCTGGGGAGAGCTATGGTCACATTGTTTACTGAAAGAAAATCTCTCTAGCAACTTGAATTTCCATCTGAGAGGGTGCTCATCTAAGCGCTGCTGCGTGCATGTAGAGTGCATAAAAATAAAGGAAGAGAGAGGTGCACCCATAGGTGTGCAGAACTGAACAGCAAAAGGGAGCAAATTAAAACAGGAACACAATCAAGCAGGAGGTTTAAGATTTTTTTTCCTTTTTTTTTTCCCTTTAGATTAGGTTTCCTATTCAATTGGTAATTGATCCTCCTACCAGGAACTCCTGTTTGTATTTATTTATTTAAGAGAGAGGAAGAGGTAACTAAAGAGAGGGAATGGGCACACGAGGGCCTCCAGCCACTGCAAACGAACTCCAGACACATGCACCACTGTGTGCATCTGGCTTTACATGGGCACTGGGGAAATCAAACTCGGTTCCTTCTGCTTTGCAGGCCAAGGCCTTAACCACTCTGCCATCTCTCCAGCCCTGAGATATTTTTTAAGAGATCTTTCTACTACCTGTGGCAGTCTGTGGAATCAAGTTGACAGGCCGTGTACAGGGGTGCCCTCCCTCACCTTTGTGTTTAAAATGCATGTCCGCAAAGCTTCTCAGAGTCATTTTTTTTCCCTAGGCCTCTTCACTTGACAGTTGTCATGACAACCACACTCACTGTCCACATTCGTCACAGACTCCACATTGGCATTTCCTTGTAGCTTTTGCCTAACGAGCTTTTGAGGAACCCTGATTCCACATGTGTCCCCGAAGCCAGCTCTCTTAGCTCTGTTCCCAGCCTGGGAGACCTTACTTTGACCTTGGATTGTAATATGTGCTTTGCAGCTGGCTTTTCAGCACCATTGCGCTTAGATATTTGCACTTGCAGTGCATACGGTTGTGTTTTGATGTGCCTGTCTGCCCGTCTGATTACTAGACAGGCACTAACCAGGACCCAGATGAGAAGCCAGTTTAAGTTATTAATGGAGACCATTCACAATTGTCAAAGAAAGACTTTTAGCGAGAGGAAATGATCCCATGAAGTCAGCGGCACATTTTAAGACCTTGGTACATGCTTCTGCAGCAATTCCATTGTGCACGACCTATTTAAAGTATGGGACTGTCTCGCCCCTGTCTCCCAGCCCATCTGCGCTCATGGCTAAGTTTGAGCTCCTTAAAATGTCTTTTGCACACAAACACACAGCCCACATATGTTCTGTCTTGCTGTGGAGTGGAGGATTATGGTCTTCGTCATTTTCCCCACTTGCTTCTGGGATATGAGCACCAGGATTTTTGTCTGCTTCTCTGACCCTCTTTCTCCTCATCTGGAAATTAATCATGGACGTCATGGGATTGGATAGAGTCGATACCTGTCAGTACACTGAGCAGAGCCTGGGGTGTTGCACGCTGGAGTAGTATAAGAGCACAGCAGAACCGAGAGGGTCGCCTCGGGCTTTTCAGTGCCTGGCTAGCATTCCATGCTGGGAGACAGACAGACAGATCCCTGGGGTTCACTAGCCAGCCAGTATAGCCTGCTTGCAGAGTTCCAGGCCAGTGAGAGACCCCGTCTAAAAAAGGGTGAGTGGTATCTGAGGAACCACAGTGAAGATTGTCCTCTGGCCTACACACACACACACACACACACACACACACACACACACACACACTCATTCCTCTACTGATGGCACCTGGGTTTTAACCTGTCCTAAGTGACACTCACTACCAGGCTTCCCTGCTGTCCCTCGGGTAATTTCAGTCCTGCTCTGGACAGGACATGAGTCCTGATAACAAATTCTAGGTTCAGTCAGCGCCCGTGTTCGGGAGACGGCATAGGGGATCTTACATGCGTGTGTACCATTTCCGTGATCCTCCCTTCCAGCAAATCGCCATTGCTCGGGAGGGTGACCTGCTGACCAAGGAGCGGCTTTGCTGTGGCCTGTCCATGTTCGAGGTCATCTTAACTCGCATTCGGAGCTACCTGCAAGACCCCATCTGGAGGGGCCCGCCACCCACCAACGGTGTCATGCACGTTGATGAGTGCGTGGAGTTCCACCGGCTGTGGAGTGCCATGCAGTTCGTCTACTGCATCCCCGTGGGGACCAATGAGTTCACAGCTGAGTGAGTGCCACGCGCCAGTGCCCTCCTCCCCAGCATCACTGGGCTGCCAGGGTTCAGCCAGATAAGAGGACGGTGGCCAAAGGGGTCCAGAACTATGAAGCCGCCTGTAGTGGCCACTGTGCCAGGGGCTGACCATAGCTGGGAAGAACCAAGGTGGACCATTCCTGGGCCCAGGAGGAGACAAAAGCACAGATATTTGGGACGTCACTCAGGGCTGCTTGGCAATAAGGGCAGAGTGCAGAAGTCAGAGTTGGGGCTGAGTATGTTGTCAGACCTGAATTCACAGGCAAGGGGTGACCCTGGAACAGTGCCTGGGATTTGGGGGTACATAGGGAAGGCAAAGGCAGGAGGGAGGAATCACACCACCCACCTCACCTCCTACAAAACTCTACTTCAGGAACAGGGACCCTTTCAGGTCATCCAGTCCTGTCCCCAGAGAAAACAGAAGCTGAGCCCCATTCTTCCCACACTTGCTCAGCTGCACGCGGAGGCCTGTGGTGGTGGAGGTAACAGGCCAGCCCTCTGAGAATCCAGAGCAACACAGGAAAGTGGGGGTTAGGGTTCTAGGCTTCCCTGAGAAAGTGATGTTGAGGTGGGGAGGGAAAGCCAGCAATTTGTTGGGGGCCATATCCTTCCAGTCTGCAGTGGGGAAGCAGAGGATCTGCCTAGTGTGGGCTGGGCTGCTACTTCAGGACAAAGCAAATGATAGCCATCCTCACATCTCTTGGGAGCTGAGGTCCCCAGTAGACCTTTATGAGAGCCCAGAGGACTCATACCCTGCTCTGGGTACCCACCATGCCCGTTTCTCACCTTAGAAGTGACCAGCCATTCAAGAGTCAAAGACAGGTTGGATTTATTTCTTGTAAAGCCATCTCTTCCTCCGAGATGACAGGTATTACCTAATGGGGTCAACACCTCTTTGTGGTTAGAAGGCATTGTGATATAACCAAAGTCCCTGGGACAGATGAATCCACGCTCACACAGGGTCCTGGTCCCTAGAGAGGCCTGCTCACGAGCTCACTGCTGGCTCAAGGCGAGGGCCTCTGTCTGTCCACCCCTCACCCCTCTCCCTGCTGCAGACAGTGCTTCGGAGACGGCTTGAACTGGGCTGGCTGTTCCATCATCGTCCTCCTGGGCCAGCAGCGGCGTTTTGACCTGTTCGACTTCTGTTACCACCTGCTGAAAGTGCAGAGGCAGGACGGGAAGGACGAAATCATCAAGAACGTGGTAAGTGCTGCCTTCGAGAACGATGGGGGTGACTCCTCACACCATGAGTATGCAGACAGCAGCTGGAGATCTGCCAGGAGAAGGCCCGAGTCATCTGCTCAGAACTTTATACCCCTTTATAAAGGTCAGGGGTCGAGGCTCCCCCGCACCCCAGGTAGATGCTGCTGGTACTATCTTCATCACCACAACATCCTGGACACTCGTCCTGGGAGGGGGTGGGTGCTGGCCTTGGCTTGCTGTGGTAGAGCAGAGCCCCCTCAGCTAGGCTTCCCAGGAGATGGGACTTGGGCCGAGTCCAGGCTGACTGCAGCAGCACTTACCTGGGCTCCAGATGGGGGCGGCTGCCGCAGAGAGACCTGGGAGAAAACCACGTCTCAGAGAGCGGTCCCTGTGACCGCTAGCGAGTGTATGCAATACCCTCGCATTTTGCACACTAGCATCACATCCCCCATACTCCTTCACTCTCCCCAGCTGATACTCCGGCCCCCTTAAACACCTCTCCAGTCCTTGGCAACCACCATGTTACTTCTGTCTCTATAACTCTATCAACTCTAAAAACCTTTTCCAGTAGAGTCATATAATGTCTGTCCTTTGGGGCTGGCTTCTGTCACATAGCACGATGTCCTCAAGGTTTACCCAGGCTGCAGTTTGCCCGTTTCCTTGGTTGAAGGGTAAGGAGCATTTTCTCAGACGTTGTTAGCACACGGACACGTCCCCTGATCAGCTACAAAAGGTGCTGCAATCTGTTCCAGTCTGTCCTTTCAGTTCTTTAGAACATGTACCCAGAAGTCAACATTGCCGGGCCAGTCAGTAATTTTCAAAATGCTCTTCAATTTAGAGAGGGATGGCTCTACTGTTTCCATAATGGCTGAGGCATTCTACAGTGCCATTAGCAGTCCCCGAGAACCCTGTGTTCCACACCCTCCATCAGCACTGGTGACGTTATCTCTCACTGCTTCTGCTTTGATAATGGCTCTTCTAGTTACTTGGCTGTGTGTGTGAGTGAGTGTGAGCGCGTGTGCCACCACACGTAGGTGGGGGTCGGAGGGCACCTCAATGCCTGTGCTCTTCCTCCAGTGTCTTGTTGCTGTGAAGGAATGAATGCCAGGCCAGCTGGGTCACATGCTTCAGACTCTCCTGGCTCTGCCTCCCATGGGGGATGTTGGGATCACAGATGCAGGGGCCACCTTTACCTCCAAGTTCATATTCAGCTTTGCATGGGTGCTGGGGATGGAACTCATGTCAACGGGCGTCTCCCTGGCCCATGAACTGGCACTTCATTATTGTGGCTTTAATTTGCAATTTCCTGACAATCATTTAAATTGAACATCATTTTAGATATTACAGGATACATGCATATCTTCCTTAGAGAAATATATACTCGGGTCTTTTGTCCAATTTAAAAAAAATATTTTATTTATTTGCAAGGAGGGAGAGAGAGAGAGAGAGAGAGAGAGAGAGAGAGAGAGAGAGAGAGAGAATGAGCACTCCACACACTGCAAAGGAACTCCAGATGCATGCTTCACTTTGTGCATCTAGGTTTACATGGGTCCCAAGGAATTGAACTTGGGTCATTAGGTTTTGCAGGCAAGTGCCTTAACCACTGAGCAATCTCACCAGCCCATCCAAATTTTAGTTGTTGCCGACTTGTAGTTCTTTATATACACTCAGTACTAGCCTCTGTATAAAATATAGAAAACTCTGTTTTAGAAATATTTTTGTCTATCCCATGGGTTGCTCGTCTTTCACCCTGTGGACCGTGTCCTTGGATGCACAGACGTGTTCCATTTTCTGTGCTTTTCTTTCTTCAGCAGCCGCCTGTGCTTTTGGTGGCCTCACCAAGACATTGCTGTCAAGTCCAGTGTTAGGACGGTTTGCTCTCGTGCTTCCTTCTAAGAACTGTCTGGTGTCAGCACTTACATTTAGGTCTAATCCATTCCCATCTAATTTTTCGTATGGTATAAAGAATGGCTTTAACATTATCTTCTTTAAGGAAATACCCAGTTTTTCTAGATTATCTCCCCTCACTTTTCAATAGTCTTGTCTTTTTGAAAATAATTTTATCTGTTACACAAAGCTTTGTCTCTGGCCTCTCGTTTTTATTCCATTTGTCTATATGGCTCGATTCAAACCAGAACCACACTGATTAGGGTAGCTCTGAACTAAGTTTTGAAAGTTGCAAAGGGGGCTGGAGAGATGGCTCATTGGTTAAGGCACTTGCCTGCAAAGCCTAAGGGCCTAAGTACAGTTCCCCAGTATCCATGTAAAGCAAGATGCACAAAGTGTGGTATGTGCATACACATTCTCTCTGTGTGTCTGTCTCTTTGCTTGCAAATGAATAAATAAAAGTATTAAATGTCTGAAAGTTTCAAAGGCTTTTAGTAGACTTGATCACTTTATTTGGGAACCTAGAAAGTCTTTCAAGAAGAGAGTAGCATGTTTTATCAGGAGCCTAGACCCCAGCCTCTTGCCCCATCTAAACATCTTTTGCCCTCTGCAGCCCCTGAAGAAGATGGCCGACCGGATCAGGAAGTACCAGATTCTGAACAATGAGGTGTTTGCCATCCTGAACAAGTACATGAAGTCCGTGGAGACAGACAGCTCCACTGTGGAGCACGTGCGCTGCTTCCAGCCCCCCATCCACCAGTCCCTGGCCACCACCTGCTAGCGGGCAGTCCTGCAGATCTGCTCTGCGCGTGTGCCACCAGGAGAGGAGACAGTGTGCAGAAGCCAATGAGAACTCGCAAACGTGTCTGCACCACTCCCAGGGCTGGGCTCCTGCATGCTCTCCCTAGACCTCCCCATGGTGGGTTTCCATAGTGTAAATGAAAACACACAAACCACGGGCCATGTGCGCTTTCTTTTCTTGCTTCCCCTTAACTGTGTCCCAGAGCTCCTTTCCATCCTACAGCTCCTCCCCAGCCCCATCTGTAGTTGTTCCCCAAGACCTCCTCCCAAGGGTCAAGGTCGTGACCTCCTGCCAACTATCCATCGATGATCCCAGGACTGAAGTCTTAGACTGACAGAAGGAAGAGTAGCCATGGCAGAGACGTGTGCCTCAGCTGAATGGCCTCTGTGTCTTCTTCGGCTCCTCTCTATGGATCCCTGGTGGCACCTCCACCTGCTCCAGATGTTACAGGTTCCATCACCACGTGTGTGGATAGAGGGTCCTGACTGTCGTGACACTAGATGGTGCTGGCTCCGTGAGTCCCATCCTAACAACGCCAGAGGTGGCAAAAATGCTTTCACAACTCTCCCCTGCGTGGAATGAGGTTAGGAAGACGGGCCTGCTGTGGGAGAGCAGGATTCGTGAACACAGCCAGGAACTCCAGAGTCCAGTGGGAAGCCACTGAGGCTTCTCAGCAGCTTGGTGGCTGTCCTCATGCAGATTAGTTAGCACTGGCCCAGGCAAGGTGGTGGACATGCCAGCATAGTACTACACACAACAGTGGTCAGTCACCAAATTAGTGATCACTTCTGGCACTGAATCTCATCAAAGAATCTCCCACAAGAAAGAAAAAGTTAAGAGGTTATTTTCACAGAGGCCAAAAACATCTTGTAGACGAGAGGGCAGGGAGTAAAAATAATTCCTGTCAACAAGCTTTTAATCATGGATATACCCCCCCCCCAAAAAAAAGGAGTTGTTTCAGTTCATTAGAATGTTCTTTGTCTCAGCTGCTGAAAGATTCTTGGAACATTTTATGTTTTGCTGTCAACTTCCTATTCTCTTAATGCCCCTCAAGTTAGGTTTTTGGGGTACAGAGTATCTCACAGGATATTTTTACATCCATTATCCAGACTGCATTAAAATTCCTCTGCAGAATCTTTTAGTGAGTGTGGGGAGACCTCTAAAAGAGAGACATCTTTGAGATGCTGTTGTTGTCTGTTCCTGAGCTTCCAGGAGCATGTGAAACGGAAGAAAAGAAACAGCGATGGGGTCTCTTCCCACCCCCACAGCCTTCTTCCCAGAGATGGTTGGAAATGATTGACACTAGTCTAGTGGCCTGTTTTTAAGCACATAGGATGACAAATAAGAGAAATGCGCAAAGCCAGTGTTTGGTGGGATACACCATGTCCTGCAGTGAGGAAGGGACCTTGCATGGCCCCAAGGTCACCTTGATCAGAATTCCTGACATTAGCACATTTGAGTATAGATTTCCCAAGCTTCAAACTGCTGATTCCCAATCTGGGAGTAGGGTCAGGAAGTCTGCTTTTTCCAGGTTCCAAGATGGAGAATCACTACTGTAGAGACATGACTCTGCAAACTTTGGGCTTCAAGCTATTTCTGAGCCATGAAAGAAATCACGTGTAACTTAGGAAGGAGGTTTAAAATGGAGGCTGGCTGGGTCCCAGCAGACACTGCTACTTCCTGTTCCAGTCTTTTCTGCTCTCTTTCTCTTGGTGTCCATAGAGGTATCCCAGAGACAAGAGAGACAGGCTATACCACATGGCAGATCTATGGTAGATTCCACCTAAAATCTAGACACTTTGGAACCTTCCAGATCTTGAGGCCTATCTGGGAGCAGCAGCTGGCTCTTCTCAGCTAGATGACCAGATTTTAAGTTTTACAGTTCATTCAAAGTCTTTGGTCGGTTTTGTAGAGCTGTGGACCACCTATTTAATGAGATCGCTTTTCCAACAACTCATCCCTCCCACCCTACATTCTTAACCCCACAGCTGACCCTCTGGTAAGAGTCACATTATCCTTGAGAGATTTGATCCCAGTAAATTGAGGTCCTCTCTTGCAGGAGAGCTTTCATTCCCTCAGCTCCCCAGCAGCACTGGACAGGTTTACTGTTCTCTCCTCCCTGGGATTGTCCCTGTCTCCCTTTTGATTTTTTAATGTATCTAAAAATGAAGGGAAAAAAGCTTAGATATTAAAAACTTAAATTTTTTCTGTTTCAGAAACTGTTAAATGTACCATATTTGTATTAAGAGTCGTTGGGAATTTTTGTATAATGAATTTACATTATTTATGGTGACTTACGCTTGTGATCAAATAATGATGTTAAATTCTTAAATCTCATTTGCTACGCAGCTGAAGATGATATTTTGATTTGTATTTTGGGGGTACCTGTGTTGAGTTGATAAACATTTTCATCTCCATTAAAATTGCTTCCAAACTAGTAAAAGTAGCACTTTTGTCCTGACTTCTGTACTGGATAAGATACCAGAAGATAATTTCTGCTGTTAGGGAGTCTATCTTGTCTCCGAGTATAGATACATATTCTTTCATCCCTACTTTTGTGAGGAAAAACTGGAAACTAATATTGAATGAAGTTTTATGTGTGCAGACATCCATTCTTTTAATCAACCAAAGCGCTGTGTGGGGTATTTGACATTTTATAGACGAACCATAGAGTTATTTCCACACAAATGCTAAGTGATAAGCTGAGATTTGAACCCAGTTCCAAAGTATGGGCCCATTACTCAGGTCAGTCCTCCCCAGGCTAGACTTGGAAGTTTGGTCATTGGACCTTTGGGGGCCTTTGGTGTCATGAGATTGACCAGGGTCTGGTATCAGGGAGGACCCACCACAATGGCTGAATGATTTCCAGGTTCAATGAGAAGGGCCAGAGCTCATCAGAAAGATGCTGCCTGGGAGAACGTGTTCACACCAGCATCCAGAACTCAGAGAAACATGCAACACCAGCTTTCCTAATGGCCACCCACTTGTCTGTCCACTTAGCTGAATGTTGGTGCTTCCGATGGTTGTCTCTCTGCCATGACCGGGCCAGCCCTCGAGCTCTGGGGACCTTTGGTTCCTCCTCTGCCATGTTGGGCAAGATAAACTTCTGGCTCTGATACCCTGATCCCAGGTGATCGGCCATCAGTGTGCACTAGACGTAAGCAGTAGTCATGACCTCCATGAATGCAGTGAGGACACAAAACGTCACAGTAGAGCTCATTCCCAAGGGGACAAGAAGAGGATGAACCCACATCATAAAAAGCCACAAAAAGTTTCGGAAATGGGACTTCATAAAAAGTAAAATGTATATGCCTCAAAGATCATTAGAAAAACTGTACATGAGATGGTAGAAAATATTTGCAAATTATATAATTGACAAGAGCTTGATGACCAAAATGTAAAACTAAAACTCAATGATAAAAATATAAATTTTGGGTGTGGTGGCTCACATCTATAATCCCAGCACTTGAGGAACAGAGGTTGAAGGATCCCCTGTGAGTTCAAAACCAGCCTGGGCCACATAGTGAGTTTCAGGTCATTCTGGGGTAGAGTGAGACCCTGCCAAAAAAATAACAGTAAATTCAAAACCAGGCAGAAGGATTTGGTTGAATGGCAAATTCCTCTGCAGTGAAGCAGTAAACAATTTCCAGCTTTACCATAGCATCTGGGACAACTCAGAAGGGACTCTTGAGATCGGGCCTGTGGACATCCCCTCACAGAAGGAAGGGCATAGGAAGGGGTCGTCACACTCGGGTGCCTGCAGCGATGCCTGTGGTCTGGGCAGCAGTGGGAGATGGAATAGAGACAAGGTAACAGATCAAGGGACAATGAGCTCCATCTAAGTGGCCATCACTCTGACTCCATGTTCTAGAGTCAACCCTCACCCTCAGGCGAAGGGAATAGCATCCCGACACAAGGCGCCCCTTGGAGCAGCCATGAGGAGGTCTTCATCCATACAAGGACTTCTTGGGGGTATGGCTGCTTTGGGGGTTCCACGTTCGTCTAAGCCATCCCTCATCCTGCTCTGTAAGGAACCCCATTAAAACTCACTGGTCTGCACCCCAGGCCTATCGTGTAGGCCCCGCATGATACCCCTCAGAGAGTGATGGGATAAGCAAGAGACCTATAACCACAGCCAATCAGTCAACCCAGGCTAAGCCAGCGAATCAGACGTCAATGACTTCCAACACAACCTAAAGCAGAAGTACAGAGACCCCTAAGACCTCAACAACAGAGCACCCTTAATACTCACCCACCGTGACTCAGGGAACTGAGTGGAAGAGGGGTGGAAAGATTGTGAGAGCCATGGTGGAGGAGAATATCAGTACATTCTCAGTAACAACATAAAAAGGGGGGTGGAACTCGGTTGACTCCTAGGCTATCCATAACCCCCTACCCATTTACTTGCACATCTGTGTTCACAGCAGCCATGTTCACAAGAACCTGGAAGTGAACGCAACCCATGGATGACCGGGTGGATGGATGAGGGACGTGCGGACATATACACGTCAAGGACATTCTGATGTGCTGCAGCATGTAGGCTGGATGCTAGTGCATGAACCCGATCCCAAGACAGTAGGATTCCACTTACGAGAGGGACTGAAAGTAGCCAAATTCTTGGAGATAAACAACAGACGGACGGACATTGCTGGGGAGAGAGGGAACGAAAAGTCATTGCTGCAGCTTTGTTGAATAAAACTCCTGTTGATGTGGACGAATGTTTACGGCACAATATCAATGTACTTTACACCGTAATAACGAGGTTTACGCTCTAGAGAGCTGATCACACTAAAAATCACAAGAAGGGAGGGAAAAGGGAGGGTTGTGGGAGGGGATTGTGATTATGTACAGTGTCTGTATTATGAAAGTTGTCAATAAAAAATTTTAAAATAAACATGAGAAAGGGCTGGAGAAATGGCTCAGCAGTTAAAGGCACTTGCTCACAAAGCCTGTCAGCCCACATGTAAAGCCAGATGTGCAAAGTGACATGCGCATCTGGAGTTTGTCTGCAGTGAGAAAAGGCTCTGGTGTGCCCATATTCTCTCTCTCTCTCTCTCCCTCTCTGTCTCTCTCTCTCAATCTCTGTCTCTCTCTTGATCTGTCTCTCGATCTATCTTTCTCATCAATCAATATAAATATTTTTTTAAAATGAAATGAGGGGGAGGGAGGTCTCCATGACCACTCATGGAAACTCAGGAAGTTATAGGAGTAATAAAATACACATATATACAATGACCTAGAATGTGAAGAATATAGAAAGTTGATTAATCACTAGTAGTTATTGATCTCCTTATATACCCAGCATCACACAAAATGAGTTTAAAGATTTTTTTTCCCCCTGAACTTCACAACAATGTGAAAGGAGTGATAGAGGTATTTGCTCCCATTTCACAGATGGACATGCAGAGGCTGTGGCTGGTGGACCATGGCAGGTGGACCACAGCAGGTGGCCATGGCAGGTGGACCTGGCCAGCCCACATCCAGCACATGAGTGAAGCCACAGGCCAGGGTAGCTCCACAGCACTCCATTTTGAATTTTGAGACTTCATGTAGGCTTCAAAATTCTTGTGATCAGGCTCATAGAAAAATGGTAGGCAAACATTTTCCGAGTCACTCCACGGTTCTTGTGTTTACTGAACAGGACCTGCATTGAGACACCTAGTTTCAGTGAAGAATGTTTGCTGGATTATCTCCTCTTAGGAGAGTGGGCTTCAGACCCACACTCCACACTGAAGCCCACTTGTCTTTCAGTTGGTGATCACTTTTTAAAAAAATATTTTATTTATTTATTTGCAAGCAGAGAGAGACGAGAGAGAGAGAGAGAGAGAGAGAGAGAGAGAGAGAGAGAGAGAGAGAGAGAGAGAGAGAGAGAGGGAGAGAAACTCCAGACACACACCACTTCGTGCATCTGGCTTTCAGTGGGCACTGGGGAATCGAACTCAGGTCATTAGGTTTTGTAGGCGAGCACCTACACCACTGAGCCAATTTGCTATCTTGCTCTAAATTACCTTCTTTCTGTCCACCTCAACTCCTGTTGTCTTGGGATGGTTTTGTGCTGTTCTCGTGATTTCGAGACATTCCAGCAGCTTCCTCCTATGACCTCACCTCAAACATCAGCCATCCCGACTTTCTCTTTCGGAAATGTTACCTTTCAGTAGCGGGGGATGGTTCTCATCCCTCCAGCCCTGACTTACCTCCCTTGATTTTCCCGATGGTTCTGTCTTTTCACTCTGCAGCCCGCAGCTTTTACACAAGCTCTTTGCTTTTTACTATGCGTACTTTTGTGAGGCAATGCTATTCACAGCCACTGCTGCTTGTACCATCTGGAAGTTTCCACACCTGCATGAACCCCAGTCTCCCTCTTGTCCTTTGAAAATTTGGATCGTAAGGCATGATATTGCTAAAATTAAGGCTAGAAAAAGAAAACTGAAGATAGTCATAGAAGAATATGGGTTTCAAATTTTTTAATTCAGAACTATGAGCCCAATAGCTCAGGACATTTTAAGGATCATTGATTTCAATCATCTCAGATTTTTAAAAAATATTTTATTTATTTATTTGAGAGAGAGAAAGAGGCAGACCAAGAGAGAGAGAATGGGTGCACCAGGGCCTCCAGCCACTGCAATTGAACTCCAGACGTATGCGCACCTCTTGCATCTGGCTTTACGTGGGTCCTGTCTGTCTTACAGGCAAGCGCCTTAACAGCTAAGCTATTTCTGCAGCCCTCATTTCAGATTTTTATCAACTTTTGCAAAACACCCAAATGTTATACATTTATGTAGTGGGATAACGGTATATATTTTCTCAAGTCAGGAACACAGCATGTTTTGTAACCGTTTGTTAGAATAAGACAGAACTTTTAATGACTTAGAGACATTGGTATGTGACCACACATAACAGAATAGAGCCGGGTCAACAGTGGGAAAGGGGTCAGACATCACTTCTGTGGAGGAGGATAGCCAGCCCTGTCTTCTCCATATGGTTTGATTTACTCTCGTTTCTCCACGGGGCTCCCCAACCCCACCTCCCCCTGGCTCATTCCTGCTGGGTCCCAGATGCTTGGCTGTCTGGCCAGGCCCCAGCTTCCTGCAGACTTGGGGAAAGGGGAGGACTTCCCTGGGAAAACATGCTGAGAGATGCGGTCTGAGAAAGAAATATGCTGCCCCTCAACTCCACCTTCATTAGTCTGGATAAAACCCAGGGGTTTCTGCCATCTGGTGTTTCAGACTGACAGGCAAAGGGACATCAAAGAGACTCTGGTTGGAGCTGCTCTAGAGAGCAGTGTGGCAGGGAGCCAAGCCTGTGAGAGCCCTGGAGAAAGTGATCTGGGCTCCTGGGGGGCTGGGGGGGGACTCTGCCCCCCCCACTGCTCAGGACCCCATACTCTTCGTTACTCCTCCTCTGCCTGCAGTGCTCATGGCGGGCACTCTGCAGAGGGGATCCCAGACTCAAAACACAAGAGACACCCAGCAGGCATCCCAATGGTCTTCCTCAGCTCTTGCTAATGCCTGGACCCTCAGACCGTCCCTGACTGCTGGAAATGACACCCAGCCCCTCTGACTTTGGACAGACTAAAGTTTTTGTCACCCTTCAAGTCTGTCACTGTTTTTCCTTCTGGAACCCTGGCTCCCAGTTCCTCTAGGAGAGCAACATCTCCAAGCATTCTGTCCTGGACCATGTTGCCCATTATTATCCAACGGTCACTGGATGACCTTTTAAGAAATACAGTGCAGAGGAGCAGGGCCTGCCTCTGTCGGCCACCATAGTGCCTGCGCCTTGCACAACGCCACATCACACAGGTTCCAGTCCCTGGAAACAGGGGAGAGGGCCAGTTGTTCTGTCACAGCCTCTCCTCCTCAAGCTCTGTAGCTCCTGAAGAGAACTCACAATTACTCTGAAGTTTCTTATTCTCACACTCCCTGCCCAAATGAGCCCAGGACCCTAAGTGCTTTCAAAGGGCTTCATGTCCCCAAAGCCTGAGATTTTTCCAAGTGCAGACAATGGGTCAGAGAGGGGGTCAAGGAAGGGGGACTGTGATGGTTTGATCCAGGTGTCCCCCACAAACAAATGAAGGTGTTCTGATAGATCGATCCTCAGCTGATGGCAGTTTGGGAATTACAACCTCACTAGAGCTGTGTTGTTGGGGAGGACTTACGGGGTTGTAAACCAGCTTCCCCTTGCCAGTATTTGGCACACCTTCCTGCCGCTGTTTGCAGTGCTGTGGCAGAGGTGATGTCCACCCCTCTGCTCATGCCATCGTTTTCCCTGCCAGGATGGAGTCTCCCCTCGAGTCCATAAGCCTAATAAACCCATTCCTCCACAAGCCGCTTTTGCTTGGGTTCTTTCTGTGCAGCAACTAGAATGCTGACCGCAACAGGGACAAAATGCTAAAAAGAAACCTTTAGCCTCTGGGGTCCATGAACATCCAGAAATAGTAAGCACATTTCTTCTTTAAAGAGGAATTCACAGCCAGCCTCAGATCCTCAAAGGAGCTCAGACAGGTTGAATTAGTAGCTTCAAGCAACACAAACTTAACTTAAACTGTTATGGATGTCAAGAAATGGCCGTCTTCTGGCTCCATCACTGGAGGTCACTTCTTTTTGGATGCTCCAGCGAGCCATCAGTGCCTGGCTCCTTCTTGCTTCTAGACACTGCTGGCTGTGGCCACATCCCTCCCGTGTCTGGTTCCATCTTCCCATGGCCTTCTTCTGAAGATCCAGAATAGTCCTCCTTCTCCAGATGCTTCATATCATTACAACGTAAGGTAATATAGACACAGGTTCCACACTAATGACATGACCACAGGGAGCAGAAAGCTAATCCTCAGCCTTCTCAGGCCTTTGGAGAGGAAACCACAGTTAACGAACTATGTCCGTGTGTACAAATATGAAAAAGTCTCCAAGTTACCTTCCAAGGAGCATCACTAAGATACAACCACACGATGTGATTTCACATTGGCCAAAAAGTATTTACTTTTGTGATAGGTACATATAACTTCTGAATGGAAACCCAAGAATCTGGCAATGGTGGTGACTACTTCTTGGGTGGTGGTGGCCAGCAGATTTGTGTCTTACATTTTGTACCCTTCTGAATTGGAATTTATTTTCTTTTACCAAAAAGTATATGGAACTCTTATAATTTAAAATCATAGGACTTCCGGGGCTCAGTGAGTAAAGTGCTTGGCTCATGAAACGAGTATCTCAGTTTGTATCCCTAGAGGCCGTTGTAGGAAGATGCTGTGAAAATGAGCTTCACCCCTACAAGGTCAAGCCTCCTTAGAAAGGTACATTTATAATAAGATATTTTCCCTTTATCCAAAAGCCAAGGGCCATCCACCTGTGCTCCCCTGAAATTCAGTGCCAAGTGGTATGTGGTTCCTGCCAGAATCTAAAAGAGATTAAAGGCCCTTAAAAAGTTAAAGCACCAGGGTTAGAGATGGTTCAATGATTAAAGGCACTTGCGTGCCAAAAAAAAAAAAAAAAGTGCCTGTGGTTTTGCCCAGTTCCCATGTAGAGTCAGATGCACAAAGTGGCACATGTATCTGGAGTTCATTTGCAGTGGCAAGAGGCCCTGATGTGCCCATTCTCCCCCCTTTGCAAAATAAATAAAATATTTTTCTTTCTTTTTTAATTTCTTATTAAGTAAAAGCTTTGTATGGACAAGTAAGGTGTTGGTATCACCATTTCCCTCCTCCCTGCCCCCGCTCCATGGAGAGCCCTTCTTGATGGGATTTCTGTATACACCATGGGGTTGAGGGCTATGCATTGTGGGAGCAGCAGCAGTCACTGGATGTAGGGGGGCAATGCCTCTGGGTAGTCCCCCCACCACCATGGCATTTACCATTTTTCCTTTCCCCTCTTCCCCAAAATTCCCTGAGCCATGTGGGTGAGTTTAAGTCTACTGTAGGGCTGAGTTCTTGTTACTTCTGAAATTTGGCTTTGGAATGTCTTGAGTCTCCTCAGTGTCTGCCTGTCATAGCCACA
>PVHP010021222.1:0-29485 GCA_004024765.1 Zapus hudsonius
AATGTTGGTCTTCATGAATGTAGAGCATATTGCAGGCAAATGGAAATATTAGCTGTTTAATTATGCAGATAATTAAATATGAAGGAACGTTACAGAGTGCATAAAGATTGGGAAAGTGGGAGAGATTATACTGTCAGATAAGTAATAAGAAAATTCTCTTAGGTGATGGAACCAAGCTAGTGAATATCTAATATTAAGTCTGTAATGTGAGAGCAAAATGGATGACAAGTAAGGAAAGTGAATGATGTCTCTACTTTCTGTGTACAGCTGTGTTTCAGGAAAATGTCATGAATATGGTGCTTATCAAGAAATGGCATGAAATTGTTCTGGAGTTGTCATTAATGGCGTGTGTGGTGAGCATGGTAGTCTGTAAGAAAAATCTTGCAATAAGAAATATAAATCTTGCAATAAGAAATATAAATATAGGTTTAGATAAAGGTGTGACTTGGAGCAAATGTGAAATATGCTTGTGTCCCTGATATGTTGGTGATATCAAAGCTGGAGATTCAGAGGACACAGTTGGGAGGCACTGTGGGGAATCACCAGTGCAGTAGTTATTGTCATCTTTGATATAAATGGGTGAATGTGCATACAGTGACATAGATGAATTCTGGGCTTCTGACATGTGAAATCGAAAACAGAAACTAAGAAAAAGAAAAAGAAGCAGGTTTCACAATAAAGATCGTGAGTTCAGTGGTAGACTTACTGATTGATTGCTGTAGTCTTTGAGCATGTAGGGTGAGATGCTTGATGTGAGCTTCTGAAAAGGGAGATTTGAGTGTAAGAATTACTCTCAGTCTATTGGTGTTCAGATTTGGGAAACACTACATGCCAGGATGACAAGCACACCATGAGGATACTTAATACCTTACAGAATATCTTGAGAAAATAAGACAAAAACAGAATTTGAAAATTGAAATAAATAAATTTCTTCTTTACTTGGCAAAAATTATAAATACAGATTTCTAAATGTAATATTACTCATTCTGAGCCTGATATGCTGATTGTAGAGTAGAAGTTGTGAATAATGAAAATAAACTTGATCCCTTCAACACACTGTCTTCTATGATGCCTAAAATAAACATGATTTTCAATTCCTAAAAGAAAGATAAAGAAAAAGAGATTGGGCAGGAATACCCTATGAGGTGGAGATAGCTTTACCTCAAAGCTTATTGTAAGGAACTCCCAGTGCCAGGGATGGGACCACTACCTTACCCTGCTCCAGTGGTCAGTTGGTCAGGTAGGCCCAAAATGCCAACCAAACAAGACAGGCTATTGAAAATGCTCCTGATTACCTACCAGAACTAGATTGCAAGAAACTATTGCTGAAGACACCACATGCTAAGACACTGAAAAAATAAATCTATCTAGAAGCCACCTCCCTACTGGCTAGCTGTGATATTATGAAAGATGTTGGGGGTAGAAGTGGCATCAATAGTCTTAACAACCAGTGTTTTCTGCAAACTGCACTAACTATCCAGGCAAGATGTGCTCACTGGTGCAATAGTGCTATGTAAGTTTTGGGTATAATTAGGGCTCTCTGATTTGCTTTGAGGTCCCATCCATGGGGAAGTATCCAAATCTGGTATTTAAAACTGAGTCATAAACCTGTGGCATGGGAGTTCATAGGCCTTTGCAGAAAGTTATCACTGGTCTTTAGATAAACGGATATGCCAAGCCCAAAAATTTTCCCTGTAAATGAATAGATTTATGCCCACTGTTTAATGCTTCTCTCACTTTTGGAAGAAAATCTTCCTAATACAAATGATGGTGAGTACTGCAGAGATCCAAGAGTCATCAAGGGACAAGGAGAGAAATTCCAGAGCTGAGCACTAGAAAAGTCACATGTTTCCCTGCTAAGACTCACAGAATATTGCAGAGGAGGCCACAAAGATATAAACAGATGACTGTGTGCATGTACAATTTATGTAAAATTATATTTGTGCATTTGTACTCTAAAAATTTATATAAATTTTTGGAAACAGTGATGGCTTAGATGAACAGGGCTATGAAGTTGGTTTTGAGTAAAGAAAAAAAAAGAACATTAGTGTTGCTCTCATTGGTAAGCAGATAAGGCAAGAGACACTGAGGAGAATCAAACTCATCAAAGCTTAAAATTTAAGAGCCTGTTGAGACTTCAGAACTAAGTGATACATCTCTAGAATGCTTTATCAGGAGGCCCTCAAAGGTTCAGGGAGCATTGCTGAAGACAAGGAAGAAGGAACAGATGAGCCATAGGGTGGATGGTGGTAATTTGGCCCCTTGTCATTCAGACCTGAAGATGTGCTTTCATGACCCCACAGGGGTTGTTGTAACCAACATAAGACCTGCAGAATTCTTAGCTTTTCAATATTTTACAAAGAGAATACAAGAGGACAAAAGAATGAGATATAAAAATCAAATGACTACTGAGAAAGAGGAGTGCTCAGTGGAATATGCATGGGGAAGGGGTTTCAAAGGAAGGTAATTCGATGAGAATACAGTCAAATCACAATATGTCAATGTATTAAAATTCTCAATAAAAATTTAAAAATTTAATTCCTCAACCATGACAAAGTTACATTAAGGAAGCAACGTATAAAGGGTTAACTAATATTGTTACAGCAAAATTGAAGCAGTTCTAAGTTGGTAAGGGTATGTAAAAGCAATATGAAATCTAAACTATTTTTCTCTGTCTAAAAATCTAAAGTTTATCAGCTGTCCTGACATAAAGTTGATGGCGAGAGAAAGCTGACCTAAATATTTCCCTTTGACTTACTTCAGTTTCATGATAAAACACTCCTCATTTCTTTTTATTGTGAACAGATAGAGCCCCTTGTGACATGAACCAAATACTCAACATGAAGCCCAACCTTGAAGCAAGTGCAAGTTTGAAGGGCAAGAGTTGAAACTTTTGAGAATGAAAGCCCATAATCATCTAGCAAGAAAGGTCATCTCTGTCATGTTTTATTTTATTGCTTAAACAATGTAGAGGAAAATAAAGATATAAAATAGAAATAGTTCATCCTAAGCTTAGAAATATATAAGCAACAAATTTTGTTGGAATTTCAGAAAATTCTTATAAGCAATCATTGCAAATAGAATGTCATGGCTTCACTCAAATACAATTAGTGAAGTCACAGCCTGCAATACAAAGAGGGAGGCTATTGCTTTTTATTGCAGCTTTAGGAATTAATCTGAATGGATATGTAAAATCAGTCCGCACCTGGCCTTTCAGAAAATGGGTAAGGAATATGCCATTCAGGTTTTCATTTACTTTTAATTTTCTTTTCATAGAATTTTCCCATACATTCTAATACTGCTAATTTTCAAGATGTCTGCCTTAATATTCTGCATATCATGCAAATATATACTTATCAGATATGCACATATACAAGTAATAAAAGCAATACTATCAGAAGAGATTTTTCTATCTTAATTTGTATGCATTCTAATTAGAATTCTAGTATTTTGTATAACTTACTTCTTGAAAATTAGAAATAAATGCACTGATCTGGAGAGTGCAATTGCTTTTATGAGCTTATGTCTTAAAATTCCTGTTCTATTTTATCTTTGATGCAAAGCACCAGTATGTTAACATAAAAAGAAAGCTCTAAAATGACCCTAAGCTTCATGAAGTTGAGAGCAAACAATCTTTCAATGCTAATAAACTTGTTAGTGTTAATTCATTTATGAGCTTTAAGTAGCCATAATTTTGCTCTGACTATTTGGTTTTTTATGTGGCATTTCTGAATTAGAATAGACCCATGCACATTCCTATAACTACTTATAGAATGACAGAAAATTTCCTTTGGACTTATTTTATCTTCTGTTTAACTCAGTGTTAATCAAAATAATCAATTTATAAACTCATACATAAATCTGGCAATGTGTTGAACATAAGTGCCTCAGGCATACTAAATACCCTGATTATTAAATACAACTAGTTTTGTGCCATTATTGTCTGAAGTTTCTGGATGAGGAAACCTACATAGTTCTATGACCTATCCATTTGTAAGTGTCTAGGCAACAGTTAGACTAGTACAACTTATCTGGACACAATTTAATGTTTTTAATCACCATTACATAATTCCTTGCTTTTCACTTGACATTATCAAATGTACTATAATGATATATCCAGTCAAAATCAAAACTTTTTAAATTATTGAACATATATTAGAACACCAAACAGATGAGGCACTAACTATCATGTTCAGTAATGGGTGGGAAATCAAATGAATGAGATACTGAGTTTAAAACTTATCAGGTGGAATGAAAATTAAGGCTTTATATAAAAGAAGATGAAGTGTTCTTGGATAATTCAGGCCATAAGAATATTTCAGACTGAAAGAACACAATGTTAAAACATTCAGGCTAGAAAACAGATGCCTTTGAAGCACAAAATGAAGTCAAGTGTGGTTGTCACTATATGTATAGAAGAATGTAGAATAAAATTAGTTAACATGGAAAAAGTGGCTTTTGAGATAAATATATTATCTTCACAGAGTAATGAGTAGCCCTAAAAGGCCATCTACGAGAAGGTTAGTGTTAATTCTGAAAACAATTTTTTTCTCACCATATCCCACCTCACAACAACACTTTAACTTCAGAGCCTACATAATAGAATGGAATCACCTCCTTCTCCTCCCAAGGCATAACTGTTGGGATCTTTATCTATGTATATTCATGAACCACTCTTAAGAATAAAACAGCAGACAAAACAGTACTAGACATTAAAATTAATATAGATGTGACTAAAAGGATGTAGGAAAGAAGAGCCAAGAACCAGGGTGAATTTGAAATACGGGACCAAGAACAAAATAACAATAGAACAATAAACAAGAACAAGCACAACAACAAAACAAGAAAGACCTGAAAGATTTCTCCCAAGTTCACGTGCATCCATGAAATAGAGAATAGAAGAAGCAGAGAGGATGAAACTATTGATTCTAATGTATATGATTTATATGATTATTTCCCCCTAATGCAAAGACACAATGAATTTGAGTAAATATATGGAGAAAAATATATTTAAAATTACTAAAGAAGACAAAGTGGCATAATATATTTCAAACCTATAAAGCTTATCAAGGCTCAATGAAGAAATTACATAGTAGTTAAGAGTCAATGCTCTCAGGAAATACAATAATCTTTAATATGTACCCTATATGCCTAACAGCAGAGTATCAATATAAGACAAAAACTGATAGAATCACAAGGTGAAAATTGATATTTACAGATGAATGCTTCCACACTCCTCTCAAGATTGGACAGATTCAGGAAAAAAAAAACAGAAAAAACCTAGATGGAAAAAAATCATAAAAATTTGCATCTTCAGATTAATTTGTTGAATCAATTATTATGATTTTCAAATTTGCGTGACCTTACATTCTCTTCCTTTAGATTGAAATGTGCCTGTGCCCTCCCTTAACCAGGGATATGCATTCTCTTTTTTCATAGTGACTCTTAAATGTCATTTCACCACAGAAGTGTTTCACAGTTAATGACCCATCTCTTTGATTCGTCCCATAATATTGAACAATATAAACGATGCTCAATCTATTTAACAAACATATACTCAACATTAAGAAATAACTGCTTTGGTAGAGACTGGACATGCTATTTCAGGTGGTTGGCTGTAAAATCAATTACAAAGAAATTTAGGGAAACAATGAAGCATGTTGTCACGTTTTCTCTTCATATAAAAGAGCCAGGAAATAATTCCTAGAATATAGGACCAATGATATACTATTAGTATGAAACATTTTTTTTGTCTTTAAGAGCAATTAGCATGTGGATTTTTAAGAAGGAAAGTGAGAAAATGGGTAGTACTAATGTTGTGGCAGGGTCTCTTGGAGTCACAGCACTTTCCATGGGTCTCTCCATCACAGATCAGACCTCACCTCCCTCAGCCTGTGTTGAAGCTGAGGAAAATCCCTAATATATGGCTAAGAATTAATGGCCAAAAATAATGATAAAGAGGCAAGAAGCCTTTTCTTTTGTTAAATGTGACAATGGTGTTATATTGCCCCCTCAGATGGTTGCCTATATCAGAATAAATACAAGGTTCCTTCAATAGTGCTTTGCTTGCTGATTCCATTTGTCAAAGGCAGCAGGTAGTTCGTGACCCAAAGGTCTTGGTGTCAAGATCCTGTGACAAGTGTTGATGGCAATGGGGATTCAGATAACAGATAAAACCAGAAGGGACAAGATGCTGAAGCAATAGCCCTGGACAGAGCACAGAGTTGCAGATCTAACTGGGCTCTTTATCTCTGTGATGCCTGAGGTTTTTACCAAGGAATCTGTTTAGTTTACTTTAAAGTCTAGTGTGTGGAAATTCTGAGGGTTGAACCTGGTCCAGAATCTAAGAGGCTGAGCCTGGAAGGGACTCAGTGCCCTTTCTCCTGGATTACTTGGCACAATAATTACAACATAGAAAGAACCTGGCATTGATTTCTCTTAGAAATGAACAAGGCCTGTGATTCACATGACATCTGCAGGTCTTTTCCCTCTGCTGACATTTCAGTCCTACTCCACATTTCAAATCACAAGTAGCTTTTGTAGTTTTCAAATCATAAGACAAAGGTTGAAGCAGGTGAGAAAGTGTAGTAGGTTTTATAAATAGTATTATACAGGGTTACCCACGAGCATGCATTATCCTCCTCTTTGCACAATAATAATCTGTTTTAGGGAAACAGTGACATTCTCTGCTCTGTGGATGCACCCACTATTGAATTGCAAGGTGATACTCAATAGTATTTGTTAGCAAAATGAATTTATACATGATAATTAGCCCTTTATGGACAAGAGTAATGAAGTTGCACTAAGAATGGATTGGAAAACACTATTTCTCTAGGCCACATTGAAAATCAGAGGGCTGAAACTGCTAATGTAGGTAGGTTCTTACTATTATAATTTGTTCAGAAATTTGGCCGAGCCTGTAACAAATAGAGCTTCCTATCAGTAGTAGTAATACTAGACTGTTGGAAGGATAGGAAACACTGATCTAAGTAGTACAGCACTTCTTTTTCTAGTCCAGGAGGATGTTTATGTCATCTTCAAATCACAACCCTTCCCCCATTCCTAGATTTCTTTTTTCTGCTTTATGAGCCTGTCCATCCATACTTCAGTGTTCAGGTTCTAGGTTTGAGATTCAAGTGAAGAAGATAATCTTTCAAAGGATGGTTTCATTACACCAATTTTTAAAAAGTGCTTAGTACTCATAATAACATACATTTGTCCAAATGAAAATATAATTACAATATTAATTGCAAAGTTATGTGAGACAAAACAGGTGGGCAGAAAGTGCAGACTTTTCTCTGTATCTGTGAGATAAGAAACTCACTGCATCTTCAGTGACTACTGGTGGTTAATAAACTGAGAACATCAGCATGATAGTTCCAGGAATGGGAAAAGCCCAAGATAAAGCTTGGACTACAGGGTTGATTGTGAAGGGCTAGGGGAAGAATCGGGCCCATTTGTCATCTTACTGTCTCTCAGGCATTTGCACACTTCTGAAACTGATAATTTTAAAATTTTGTAAGTCTCTTGTGTTCCAAGAAAACATTCCCATTGAGACTAATTAAACTGTATTGTATGATATATTTGCCTTGTTAAACACTTATGTCTACGCACATGTGTTAATTGGATCTTAAGGTGAAATATAGTGACAATGGAAATGACCTCTTTGATTGGTTTCCTTCCCTGCATTTATTTGCACATTTGTTCGTTCATTCATTCATTCATTCATTTGTCATATAAACTTTAATTTCTCACTCTCTGCTAAGTCTGCTCTATTTTTGTTTGGGCTGTGTTGCATACCACAACTTATCTCAAAGACCTGTGTGTGCAGAGTACATAATTTTCACAGTATGTCTACACAGGTGTAGTTGTTTAGAGATGAAAACATATTGTTTACAGCTAACACCAGTACCAGGGAATGTTCCTGAAGCTATGAGTGGCCCATGGTTCTTTACCAAAAGACCAAGAACTGACTGAAGAGTAATGAAGTTTGATTTTTTCCTTTGTTTGTTCTACTCAAAGTGCACTACAAAGTTAAAAATAAGTATCTGAAGTCAAACGAGCTTTGTTCTGATTTCTGTGTAAAAATAAACTATCTTATGATATCTGGAAAATAAGCCAAAACTAAAAGTGAGTTTTGCAAAAGTGTGTTTTCAAAGATTTTCCTAGCTACAATATTATATAGGTATTAAGTCCAACTTCTTATAATTACTTCCTATCTTATCACATGGTTATGATCACTTTTTAAAATCATGCATTGATTAATTGTAGACCATCAATATGAAATATAGTGCACACTGATTTGTATAAAGAAATTTTTTGCCTCCATTAATTGACAAATTGTTTCAGACTAATTAATTCATGATAATTCTTTGTAATCTCTCAAAAGCATACAAATGCCTGAGAGACAGTAAAATAATATATGAACACTTTATAATTTATAAATTATAATTTAGACTGATTTTGCCATGCTTTTATAAGATACATAATATATAAATTATAATTTCTTCATTTCTGAAAGTGCAGAGATTTCTTAACCTTATACCACCCTAACAATATCTAATTGTCAGTTTTATCATTGAATGGGCTGGTTGCAATCATTCCAGCTCATCACACTATCATTCTAGTGACTCAGTGATCAATCTTATCTCAGAAGTTTTTAATTTTACATATCTCATCCTGAATTAAAAACAAATCAACAAATATTTTAAAATCTATAAATATTATTTTAATTATTATATTATTAAATACTATTTGAGATTATTGTGGCATAAATGATTTGCTATAATATTTATCCATTTAAAATGCACAATTAAAGGTTTGATACTATGTCAAAACATCTGTGCTAATCTCACTGTACTCAACTGTAAACCATTTCCATCCTTCCCTGAACAATCCTCATTCCCATCAACACTCACCTTCTGCCTATCTAGGCCTCCTGAACATCCTTCTCAAGCTATTGTTTTTTTTTTTAATGTAGACTTGCTTATTCTGTGAAATCCATGTAGAGAAAGGCTATTTATTCATTTAGGGTTTTTTTTTTTTAAGACAGGGTTTTACTCTGTAGCCCAGGCTGACCTGTTATTCACACTATCATCCAAACTTGATCTCATAGCAATCCTCCTGTTGCAGCCTTCTTAGTGCTGGAATTATAGACAATAGTCACAATTCTGGAAAAATTGAGTTTGTGACACATATTTTTGATCATGGTCTTTTCCCTGCCAGGTAAGTATGATGATGATACTTATTTTTGGTTGGCTTTTTAAAATGCAATATGGTAAAGAGTCTGGGTTATGTATGTTAACTTCATTTCTTTTTTCTAAAAAAATATTTAATTTTATGGCCATACTATGCTATACCCCTGCAGTCATCAATTGATAGACAACTACATCTGGATTCCTTTTACATTTTTTTCTATCATAAGAATAATACATAAGCTGGGTGTGGCAGTACATGCTTTAAATCCCAGCACTAGGGAGGCAGAGGTAAGAGGATCACTGTGAGTTTGAGTCCAGACTGAGACTACATAGTGAATTTCAGGTCAGCCTGGGCTGCAGTGAAGCCCTACCTCAAAAACAAACAAACAAACAAAAAAGAATAATGCAACAAGCAAAAAACAAAATGTATACAGCTTAATAAAACTGAATCCCTTCTATGTTAATAAATAAATAATAGAATAAATCTGCTATAAGAATCAGTATTCAAGTAGGCAGATATGCTTTTTATTTTGAGGGGTATTTTGAGGGGTATTTTTTTGAGGTTTTAAACCTAAATTTACTTAATTTTTATTATCCATAATTAGATACATTGAATGAGCAAATAAAGAATTGGTATCCCCATTTCCCTCTTCTCTATCCCCAATTTTTAACTAACAGTTTAAGGCATCTGGAAATTATCAAAGGTTTATCAAATTTAGTTTATCAAACAAAATAATTTATATTCTCATCTACAATTTAGGAGCACTCAATATTTTCTCCATGCTCTGCAGAAATTGACACTTTTTCCCCTTTTTTTCTTGTAACAGAAGGAGCATGTCATGGTGGCTGTGATTAGCATGACTTTGAGCCTCACTTGATTCAATCATAGTACTATACAAATTCCAGGCACTACACACTTTATAACATAACCACAGAGATTTGTCACTCTCCTGACTGTCCACATTATACTCAATTTCATTGTATTTCAATTTAGAAAGGAATGTATCCTTCTTTAATTCAGATATTATAGTTACTTTAATATAAAAGTAATCTTTTATGAAAAGAGACACGTGCAGTTTTTTTTGCAGTAGCATACTAATACACATATACACATTCAAGAGCAAATAAATAACGTTAGAAGAAATGAGTTATGAAGGAATTTTGTGAAATTTACACCTCCAAAGAATTTCTTTCAGTTTTTCTACTGCTTTATTATGCAATATGTATAACTTTTCTTTAGGAGATGATCAAGTTTCTCATATCCAACATAATTTAGATACATTCATAAATATATACCTAATAATTGGTTTAACATTTTTCTTATCTTCAAGAGAATACAATACCTTAAAAGTTTTACAAGTTTTATACTGTATTGCTCTTTTATATCAATAATTTAAATGTAAAGTAATTATAATGAAATAAATGTCATTATCCTTCATAAAAAAAAGTAATCTTGACCAACAAAGAAGGACAGATCATTGACACATAAAAGGCTACAGCAGGGTAGGCAATGCACATCAGAAATTTGCTAATATCAAATTATATTCCCCAGGAACCTAAGATGAAATGTTGTGATTTTTTATGGTTTAATTAAACCATTAGTATGGTAAACCAACATACCATATTGGAAATCATTGTTTCGTTTTCACTGGTACCCCAAAATTTGGACACTTGATTTTTAATATGTGACTATTTTTTAAAGAGGAATTTTTATATATCATGGTTTCAATAAAAATATGTTCACCAACTTTATCAGATATAATAGGTCTGATGTCTAAAATTCCTGAATACGGGTGCTTATCTCTAGTGCCTCTAAAATGAAATACTTACTAGTTTGCATTGTGCAGTTTAAGTCAGGAAGCACTAAGGTTAGCCAGTCTACACCCTTTAGGGATATTAACATTGATCTTTTATATGATGCCTCGGACACTTAGTATAACTGGTTCCAGAGCAAGACAGATGCAAGACTATCCAACAACCATCAGAAACTTTTTGTAAATTTCTTAAAACAAAAATCTCCTACATATAACTTAAATTAAGACATAATGGTTGCATTTAAAAAAAAAAACTTGAGGCACCATCTTTCAGCACTGCAGCATGAGGTATCTAAGCCTGAGTAAATCTTACGTCTGATATTCTCATCACTGTACCCTGGACAGTATGCCCTAAGGAGCCTCAGGAGAATATCAGTTTTCCAAACATGAATAATGGATGCACCTATGTGCTGTAACCCAATTTTTATTTAAATTGAATGTACAGTTTGTATTTATTGCACTTTTTCTTTTTTAGCTAATCTTATGAATTCTAAGATTAACTAAAAAAGATAAATTTCTTATCTATTATTCTTTTTGACAACACTCCATAATTATCACTCTAACAAAGTTTTTTAGGTTAAAAAAAGTCCCAGACATTTGTTGACATCCATACCCTTCATATGGAGACAAAGCAGCCAAAAATATGTGCTGTAGACAAACTTTTATTTAAATTGAATATACAGGTTGTATTTATTGCACTTTTCTTTTTTAGCTAATCTTAGAATTCATATTTTCCATCTGCTTTCTGGTTTACATTGATTTCTCCTACCCCTTCTGTCCACAATGAAATCATTATCACTGCTAATGGCCTGGAGATATTTACAATAATAGCAAATATAATGATGATTTTCAGATTTAATGCATTGACACTTCAAAAAAAGGAAATGCCCAGCTCTCCTTTGTTTGTTGGCATTACGACAAGTATCATCTTCTGTTTGTGAAAATTACAAAGTAATTAAGATTAAAAAAAACAGACTTTAAGGCATTAATTTAACAAGTATATTTTGAGAACTCCCAAGTTCCATTAGTCAATGCCATAATAAAAATGATATGTGAAATAAAACTGTATTTAGAAATGAATGCATACAAACACTCTGTTCAAGAGTATATTACATTTTTAATCTGAATACTGCATATATGTGGTATTAAAATAATATTCATAAACCTTAATAATTGCACAATCATTGGCTACAAAAATAATCCATAAAAACACAGACATATAATTTGCTCTGGCAAAATTTTACCTGCATTGCAATTAATTGCTTATGTATTTTTACATACAAAGAATTTTTATAATGTTTTTTTGTAGACTATTTGGAATCTAATAATTTCATTCACCAGAGTCATGTTTACTATTATTTGGAACATTATACATTTAGGGCTTTACATTATCCTGAGAACAAATCTAAGGTATGTATATTATTAAACAGGACACAAACTTTTCCTTTTAACATCTGGCATGCAGCCAGGAATATATAAATGAGAAAAGATTATGATAAAAACGGTACTCATATTTGTCTCATTATCACCCAATTCTCTTTTTCCTGTTTTCGACCTCTGTCTCCTTCACCCTTCTGTGGCATTTTGTCTTATTTCATACCCCATGAAACAGGGTAAACTCTAAGCAAATGATATTTAGTCATAGTAAAGAGATATTGTCTAAGGACACTTACTGACTTTGTAGTTTAGAATTATCATTCTTGTCAGCAAAACATTTTCATTTTGAAAGGGTAGAATGAAAACTTAGGGCTAGGAAAATTTTGTGCAAGATTCTTAAATTATACTCTGGTAATAAACAACTCTATCCTTGGCTAAATCATACTCAGGCTCCTTGGAGACTATTTTCCAGTGGACATGAGACATTTGGGCTTCTGGGCTTGTCTTCTCATTGCCCAGGCCTGCTTATTCAGTCAATAAGTTTACCCAAAGTCCCTTGCTCTCAGCATCTGCTCATCCCCACCCCCATGACTAAATCCCTATTCTTTCTTTCATTGGTCTCTCAGGTCTGTCTTCAAGAATCATGTCACTTGGTTTATCCAAAATCTGACCTATTACTGATGTTTCCTTAGTGATATTCCATCTCAAGTCCCACATGATCCTTGAGTAAAAACCCCACCTGTCTTTGGTGTAAAAGTAATTAAGCTCAGTCTTTAACTCAGTCTCCTTTCCTCAACTGCAACATACCAGTCTAAAATCTTTGTTTTCTACACACCTATTTCTCACCAGGCTACAGCCATTGGAAATAACAAGGGCCTGGTGGCGCCTTCTTCTCTCCCACTCAGCAGTGAAGTTTGATTTCTTCTTACAGGATTGGGAACATGTGTTCTTCTCATTCCCACTCACTCCAAGCTGGCCTGGTGAGATAAAACACGTTCACCGTCCTCAACACCTTCTCTAATGCTTCAAGTGTGCTCAGCGTCTGCAGTAATGAGCATATGCTGTGAGTTTCACCTGAAGGGTCCTTGTTGAGAAGACAGAAGCAACGGGAGAAAACTAGGAAATATGAAAGAGGATCGAGGAGCAGAGGAAACCTTCCTCGGTTTGTCACACTGTCAAAACAAAATCAGGTATTTCAAATATATAAAATCCCCTGCCTTGCCTGTGAGCTTAAAGACTAAAATTTCCACATATAATTAATAATATTTGGGGTAATAAGACTAAGAGAAAATATCTACAAAATCTTTGTTATTATTAATTACATCTTGGTCATTAATTGTGTACATATTTTAAGTGCAATACAATGATGCATTGAATATGTGGACTTGAGGGGCAGATTGGTGTTCTGTTTTCTACATAAAGATACAGACTGGTCAAGTACTTTTATGCTTTTATTGCTCATCATGGAGAGCAAATTGAAGTTCCCCTGAGTTTGAAAAGTAAATTTATTCCTACACCATTAACCAGCCATATGTATATCCACATCTATTGCTAGTGAGCTATAGGATGTTCTCATTATATATCCAAACAAGAGTCACAGTAGCTTTGTTATGGGCTTGTTGAAAATATATACCTAGACTTGATATTCAATGGATAAGTAAAGAAGTATTTGAATCTTAATAGTTTTTTTTTGTATGGCTGTGCTTTCTAGACTCCTGAAAAACAAGAAAATCTGCCTCTTACATCAATATGGAAGAGGTGACACTCTTTCCTTCCTCCAGCAGAATTTCTGATAAATTTGAAAGATATTCATTCCAGATGTAAATCAATTTATTGTGTATATTCTCCTCATTAAGTTCTCTGTTTTTAATGTTTTACAGTAACATTCTACTTGCTAAAGAATTATTGGATAATTTTGTATGACCTATCTACACAGATAAGAACTAAATTCACACTAAAGGGAGGTATTGAGGCTACTCGCTTCATCTATAGCACTGGTGTCTAATATATTTGTTATATAAATTATTTGTTTACATTTATCAAAATATTTGCTCAATTAAAGCACTGTGATGCCATAATTTGACTGCATCAGCTTTGTGAGTTCATGTGCATGTTCACGTGTGCACATGTGGAGGCCAGAGACCGCTCTCAAGTGGCATCCCTCTCACACATCATCCATCCTTTATTTGACACAGTTTCTGTCACTGGCTTTGAGTTCACCAAACCGATTTCACCAAGGGCCAGAGCTCCCAAGAACCTGTTTCTGCATCTTCCCCATTTGGATCACAAACAGATACACCCTATCAGGGATTTTAAGTGGTTCTGGGGTTAAACCCAGGTCCTCATATTTATTATGTGTATGATTTACCAACTGAACCATCTTCCCACCATTAGATTTTGCTATATTTTCATAAAGAACATTTAAGGACTGGGGAGATTGCTCAGTGAGTAGTGCTCACCATCACAATTTTGAGGACAGGAGTTTGAATTCCCAGCACCCACATAAATGCCAGGTAGGCAAGGTTCACCCATAATCTCAGAAGTCAGAATGCAGAGTCAGGCTATCTTTGAGGAGAGATAGCTATAGGCAAGTTCAGGGTTCAAATGAAAGACTCTGCCTCAGTTTTGAAAAATGAGGCTGGAGATGGCAATGGCTTAGTGGTAAAGGTGCTTTCCTGAAAAGTCTATCTGCTGGGATTTGATATCCCAGTACCCATGTAAAGCCAGATGCACAAAGAGCTGCATGTATCTGGAGTCCACTTGAAGGTACTAGATGCTCTGGCCTGCCCCTTTTCATTCTCTCTCTCTTTCTCTCTCTCTCTCTCTCTCTCTCTCTCTCTCTCTCTCTCTCTCTCTCTCTCTCTCTCTGTCTCTGTCTCTCTTAATTAATTAATAGAAATATTTCTCAAGAAATAGAGAGCAACTGAGGAAAACACTCAAGTCAACCTCTGGCTTCCCAATGGACAAAAACCTTTACACATGTGTGCCTAAACACATATGAATATATGCACACATCGGCATGGTGAACACCACCCAAACACACAAAAAGAAAAAAATACAGGTGGGTGATCTATATGTTCTTACAAACTCTTCCCTTCTACCAGTGTAAATTAGCCTTGAACTAGCATCTAGCACTCAGGAGACTAATACATTGAATGTTCAATAACTTTTCACTTAAGGAAAATTGCAAGAATTTTGTTTTGTTTTTTTTTTTTAGAACCAGCAATATTAATTGGACAAAAATCCTTCCTTACATGATATTGTAGCCATTTGGGGTGAAGTTATATACTCAAATAATAATAAGAAATGAAGTATCTTAAACCTTTAAATAGACCTGAAATATATCTGGAGGCATCAATACAAAATACTTAACAAAAAGGAAATAATTTAATGAACTAGAAATAACAGCAATGAATCTGGAGTTTAGACATTTTAGAGGAGAGTGCTGGTGATTATTGCGATTAGATACTAGCAGTGCTTCAAACCTAGAAAGTGACATTTTGCCTGAATTTACCTGGCAGGAACCAAACAAGCAGAACTTCAAATGGGAAACACTGGTAGTAATGTAACTAATTATTGAGTCAATGATGGTTTTATTTCCAGTGGTAAACAAGCATCCAGTTGTGTGACATTCCTGCCAGCAGTAAAGCTTCCAAATTCCCAGGCAAAAAAATTTAAAAGGTATTCGTAGAGAAGTATATAATTGAATAAGGATAATAAGGTGCCTTGGAAAAGTTAGAGATGATTTTCCGTTGTTTCTACTATTACAGAAAAGATGTTCATATTCAGACATTTAGTGGTCCCGTGTGTCAGTGCAGAAACCAGCAATCTATCAGCTTGCCCTGAAGCTAAGTTCACTACTCAATAAGTTTGACTTACACACATTGCTCCCTGTTGGATTTATGCTTCATTTTAAAGTTTGGATATAGTCTTTCAAATCAGCTAAGGAAAGTCAGAGACCAAATAAAATAAAAGCAAAAAAAAGTATCAGAGACAACTATAAAAAAGCCATATACCACAAGAAATCCTCAATTAGTAGGCTCTGAGGTAGTGCAGTTCATATTATATTGATCAAGAAAATAGTTTCAGACCAAAGTGAAAAATGGTAAAAGTTATGTCACAAAATCATAGAAGATAAGTTTTTAAAGAAGTAAAGATTGCTGGGAAAAGGGAATTAATTCAAATGTAGTATAGAAAGAGTTTCAATTTTTACAGTAGCATAATTTTGGATTGAAAGGGATTGCTGAATGCCCAACAAATTAAGATGAAAATACAGGTGTGGACAATAAGGAAACTTTCTTTTTCTTTAGCCCTAGGGTGAGCTATGAGCATGGATTTGGTCTACTTTGAGTAGCACAACTATTGGTCATATGGGTATTGCTTTCTATTCTGTAGCAATGAGAGGACAGACCTAGAATAATGCTATTAGCCAGACACAAATTAATCAAGTTCTTTACAGGCATGATAAGATCTACCAGTATTTCCTTCCTGAAACGTTGCTCAAAATTTTTCAATATAATGATTAAACCAAGAAGGAAAAAAAAAAACATGGTCAAATAAACAAATCGATCCCATAACCTAACCAGGTGGTGAATTATGCAGGTTTGGAGCACAGTGGTAAAGTACAGAGGAAAGTGTCTGTTGAAGGAAGAATGTAAATAAATCCAATAAGAAAAATTTATATTATATTTTATATTACTTTAATGATCAATAAAAACGTAAATATGGAAACAACAAAATAATTACAAAATTGAAAGATGATTAAAAAGCATTAGCAAGGAGAATACATTTAATATAAATATGTTAACAGTAAACATATTTGAAATAGAAAAATGGCATCATAAAATTCAAGGTTAATAAAAACACAAGCCAATGACTAAAACTTAAATGTAGATCATTATGAAACATCAGAAAATTGAGCAGTGATTCATTTATTAGCAAATATAATGGGGAAAAATTCTAATCTAATTTAAAAACACTGCTGATGTATCATTTTATAACATTAAGTAAAATCAGTACCCAAATAGGGGTATAATTTTTAAGAAACCTAAAAATTATATAGACGGCCAACTATCATTTAAGAAAATTATATAAACTGCCTATTCTCATTTAAGAAAATATTCACTGTCACTTTATCATCAGGGAAATGCAAATCTGAACAACAATGAGATAACACCTCACTCTAGCCAGAATGGCAATCATTGAAAAATCCAACAACAACAGATGCTAGTGAGGATGTGGGGCAAAAGGAACCCTCAGTCACTGCTGGTGGGATTCTAACCTTGTTGAACCACTGTGGAAAACAGTATAGAGGCACCTGAACAGGACTGATATAAACCTTCGAACAGATCCAGCTATCCCTCTACTGGGCATCTCCCCCAAAGATTCCTCATGGATGCACAGAGACATTTTCTCAACCATTTTTATAGCAGCGCAATTCATAAGAGCAAAGAACTGGAATCAACCCAAATGCCCACCAGTGGACAAATGGATATCAAAGTTGTGGTACATTTGCAAGATGGAATTTTATTCAGGTGAAAGAAAAAAATGGCATAATGAAATGCCAATAAAAGTGGATGGACTTGGACCAGATCATTCTTCGCAAACTCTCACAAGATCAGAAGGTCAAGTGTCGTATATTTTCCCTCATAATTGGTTCCTAACCAGGTTAAGCCTGAACAAAACAAAAGCCTGTCAATGAACTGAGAGACAGTTGCAGGGAATGGAAAGTATTGGAGGGGGAGGGGGAGAAATCATACAATAAACTAAACTAATAATGAATCAACATCATAAAATCCTAACTTTCATGCATTAAGCTCCAGAGGAAGCTGAGTGCATCACCTGTTAGAGGGGCCATTAAAAGAATTGGAGGACACCTATCCCCACGAAAAATTTCTCAGGCCTCCATCTCCCTTTCCCAGGTATCGGTTTCTTCCCAAACTAAGCTGTTGATTAAAAAGACCCACAAGGTCCACAAAATGAGACAGAATTCTGTCAAAATTCTTGAATATTTCCCAGGCCTAAGGTAAAAAACTATTGCTGAAGAAATCCCAGAGTGTCATCAAACAACACCAAAAGATTCTGCTAGATTCAGAATGTTAATCATCACCCAGATGGTAGCATGTGTAGCACTGGAAGGTGTTAAGTGAGCTGCCTGGGGAAATTGGTCAATGATATTTGGAGAAAGCAGAGACAACTGATATATAATATAGCCAGTTATCACAAGAATGCTGAACGCACAGCTATCTGGAAGAGACCAGCAAGACAAGAAGTGCTCATCTGTGCAATAGTGGCTCTAAACCTATGAGGGTAATCAACAGCTTACCAATTGGTGAAGATCTGCTTAGTGATGAGGAACCCTTAACTGGAACTGGGGCCCATGGTGAAATCCTATGGGGACCAGGAACCAGAGCTCCTAAGGGAAATTCCCACCTCTAGAGAGCTACAGAGAGGCTACACCCATTAGAATCTTGCCAAAAATAGGAATGATGCCTCATTTAACCTATACTTATCTCGCTCTCTAATGAAGGTTCTGTTTGTATTTCTCAGAAGGCAGTGAGAGAGCCCAGGGACAACCCAATTCCACCAATAAGACATTGGATTATGGCTGACATCCTGGCAGGAGATGAACCACCCCTGGCCTTCACACAGGGCCCAAATGAAGCCTATGAGAAAGTGGCAAGGTAAACAGGAGACCAGTCACCACAGCATGTCTGATAACCCATGAAAGATCAATAGAAACAGACACCAAAGATACACACCACCATCCAGGCCAAGGATCCAGAGATACTTAAGATCTCAACAACAAAGATGACTCAAAACTCAGTCACTATGACTCAGGGAAATGAGTTGAAGAGGGTGTGGATAGAATATTAGAGCCATGGTGGGGGAGAATATCCAGAGTCGACATTGCCCCACCCTCAGCAACAATACAAAAAAGGGGAAGAAAAAAAAAAAGCTACCTCTTGTGCAGTTCACAGCCCCTAACCTATGGACAGATCCAGTATGCACACCAAAGAAGGACCCAAGTGGGTAGGGGACAGAGTGGAGGGAAATGGGGTGACCATAAGACTTGCTCATACAATGTACATAATTATTCATAATAAAGATACTAATTAAAAATGGCACATAAAGGTATTTGATAAGTTTATGACATAGTGACTGAAAACTTTCCATCATTAACATATATGTTACATTTAGTTAATAAACATCTGACATTTTAATTTATTTTGATAATTTGGTAACAGTGCATGAAAATATTAGCAAGAAGTATAAAGGAAAACATTGTTCATTAATCACAGTGTTGAAGACACAGTTCCTCAATTAGTGTAAGACACAAAAAGCATAAGTGAAAAAATAAGCAAATATTAGAAAATATCTTAATTTTTAATGAATGAAGAAAAATACATAGAACTTATTGTTAATAGTTCATTATAATAATTTGGGGGAAGGAGAAATTTCTCAGTAGTTAAGGCAATTTCCTGAAAAGCTAACAACCCCAGTTGGATTCCTCAGTACCCAAATAACGCCAGATTCACAAAGTGGTGCCTGCATCTTGAGTTCATTTGCAGTGGCTAAAGACCCTGGCATGCCCATTCTCCTCTCTCTCTCTCTCTCTTTCTCCCTCCCTCCCTCTCTCCCTCCATCCTTGGAAATTAATTAATTAAAAATTATTTTAAATTATTTGGAAAAATTATTTAATTAATATAAATTAAAAATGAGGCAGCTAGATTGTCTCACATACTGAAGTCATCAGATAGGGCAACTTTAACAGATATCCACATGGAACTTTGTCCTTCATAGTTATAAAAGAAATACAGTATCCTGTAACAATACCTAATAAAATTAACCTCTTGTAAAACAAATATAGATGAAAACAAAGTTTTGTGATATATTAAAATATTTATAACAGTCAAGCTATAAAGCTGCATCAAAGACTAGGCCTCCTAAGGTATGTATAGGTTAAATTGTTTCCATTTCTAGACCACTATAATTATAATATCTTAATAGAAGGAAAAGCCTGAAACTATACTAAATATAATTTGAGTTCATTTACTTTTTTATTTGCCATAAATATTCACCTACTGAAAACTTATAAGAAACAGAAAATTAGATGTTTTTGCTAGAATATTTTGACAGTTACATTATGTGAGCAAGAACTTGATGAATGATTCATATTTCCTCATATTTTTGTGCCCTTTGTGCAATATTCACGCGTGACTACTCTAATCATAAAAATAATTACAATTGCAAATCTGAGCTTAATATGTAATGAAGAAAGTATTTTGTTTCCAAGGCATTGTTAAACTATTTTGAATTTATAAACTATATAACATATTCATGAGTTGAGAAAAAAGTATTCACCTTAATTTCTTAAAAAAATGTCATTACTTTTCTGATTTTAGAAATAATTAATTTTGTCTAAAATAATACAATTACCTACTACTTATATTTTGCCCCATCTTATAATTAAAACAATCTCAAACACATGCACAGAAATTCAATGACAATTTTTTCAGAAGGAATATTGAAATAAATTTCCCAAGGCACAAATTTTAACTTATTTAGTCACAAATATTTATTGTCCACTTAACAGGTAGAATTTCTAATAAACATACATGTGAATATATCATTTTATAACATATAAACTTGTTTGTGATTATATACCAGATCTAATTTTTAAAAAAAATAGCAAAAATTTTCACTAAATATTCTGAGAGCACTGCACTAGTGAAAAATAGTTAACAAAAAACAAATTTTGAATGTTGGGAATATTGAAAGAAAGCTTCTCTATATAGCCTAGATTGATCTCCAAACTATATTTCTGTCTCATCCTCCTAGGCTGGGAATATAGTTACACACTACCACATATAGCTAAAAAGCAGATTTTTGAATTTATACTTTTTAATATGTTGAACTCGCTTGAAAACATAAATTTAAACACAAAGTGTGTCTTCCACATTTTCTGAATATCACAAATCTTATTTTTTAAAAATATTTTATTTATTCATTTTCAAGGAGAGAGAGAGAGAGAGAGAGAGAGAGAGAGAGAGAGAGAGAGAGAGAGAGAGAGAGCGCACAGCAGGGCCATGTGTGCCATCACCTTGTGGGTCTGGCTTATGTGGGTCCTGGGGAATTGAACCGAGGGCCTTAGGCACTGAAGCCAAGTGCCTTAACCACTGAGCCATCTCTCCAGCCCCAAATCTTATTTTTAATTAAACATTTACAGATTTATTTATCTACTATTGCACAATACATGCTAAAATTGTTGTATCTTCACTGGCAAGCTTTTGCATTTCTGTGCTCTACTTTTACATATTCCCTATGCACTTTTTAAATCATAATTTCTTTGTCTCCAGTCAACTACTGCAGTCATATAAAAATATATATTCAGTCAAATGAATGCTTGCATAGGTATGGATCCTGGAGTGTAGTCAAAGAGCTAAGTAAAGTGTCCCTCAGAATAAAGTATGCTATATGTAAAGGAAAGAGATATGAAACATACTGTGGAAATAAGAACACACACTGTAACATTTTGACTGAATTTTAAAGTACATAAATTAAAAGGAAAGAATGTGTGTTATCCAATACTTAAATGTCATGCTCTAAAGTGAAGTATTGAAATCCATGTGCGAGACAGGGATTATACCCCACTTGGGGCCAGTAACCAAACATGTAACCCTGAAAGGGAAAAGGAGGGCTGATGAGATGGCTTTGCAGTTAGTTTCTTTAATGAAGACAAAAATACATAGAAATTATCTTCAATAGCTAATTAAAATTATTAGAGGGCTCAGTAGTTAAGGTTAAGCCTGCAAAAGCTAACACCATAGTTTGATTCATGGCCTCAGACAGTGACTTCATGTCATGTTATCAAGGACACTCCCAGGCCGGAGCCTTGCCACTCCCCACAGCACAAAAACCTTTAAAGGTCCTAACTCAAACTTAGCACAAGTACTTCTTCTTCTTCTTCTTCTTCTTCTTCTTCTTCTTCTTCTTCTTCTTCTTCTTCTTCTTCTTCTTCTTCTTCTTCCTCTTCTTCCTCTTCTTCCTCTTCCTCTTCCTCTTCCTCTTCCTCTTCCTCTTCTTCTTCTTCTTCTTCTTCTTCTTCTTCTTCTTCTTCTTCTTCTTCTTCTTCTTCTTCTTCTTCTTCTTCTTCTTCTCCTCCTCCTCCTCCTCCTCCTCCTCCTCCTCCTCCTCCTCCTCCTCCTCCTCCTTCTTCTTCTTCTTTTTTTTCCTATCCTGACTGCTGGGATGGAGGTGTGTTGAGCTCCTTCCCCTCTCTGATATCATTACCAGGATCAGAGGGGGTGGAGGGAAAGGAGTTTTCCCTTTAACATGTGTGCTATTACTATTTTTCACTTTTTGGTGATTCTGTGCACTTTTTATAATTATTTGTAAACCTCAAGGACCACGTGGTGACTGGGCTGCTCCCCTATCACATTCCTCCTTCCCTTAACTGACTCTAATCTAGAATAAATATATGATAAGAAAAATGATTGTGTCCAAGTGTCCATTTCTTTTTGAGACACGAACTCAGGGGGAAGTGCAAAAGTGAGGCCTGAGGTGTCCAACCGCCATGCCCAAATTCCTTACAAGACACAGAACACAACAAAAAGAATATGGTGGAGAAATGGGTTTATTTTGGTTTATAGATTTGAGGGGAGGCACGATGATGGCAGGGAAAATGATGGCATGAGCAGAGTACCTACTAACCAACATCACAGAAAGTTTATTTTGTCTCATATAAAAAAGTACTGGTGCAGTTGACATGTCATTTGGAACAAGATGCTTTTTTTATTTTTCTACCATATTAAAAATGCAAGGTAGAGAAAGTATATTATTTTTTATGATCTAATACCCCAAGACTAAGCAGTAGTGATATTCAAAAAGTTGTTCTAACATACATTTGCAGGATAACTGTAACTCTGGATAAAGGAGGGCCACAGATAATATTTAATCTCTTTTATCATTTGTGTGAAATAATTGGGATAAAATAAGCTTAATATGTGGAACAAATCTCATTAAAGGGATATTAATAGTAATAATCCTTAAAAGGGTATTCCAGAAAAATAAGAAGGATAAATTTTCAAAAAATGAGGTGATTGTGACAAAATGATTAATCTGTTACATAGTCATAAAATCAGTTTACTTCTTTTTTTATTGTCCATAATGAGTTATATTATTTAGTGGGCAAACAATGAGTTGTTATCCCCAATTCCCCGATGCCTCCCTCCCCCATCCGCAATCAGCTGGATATTCTCCGTGGGTCTTCTGGATCAGTCCTTGCTACAGGGGACCATGGATAGGCTACTATTCAGCCAGGTTCTCCTGGCCCTAGTGTGTTGTTACTGAGGGGTGCCATGCCTCTGGATAGTCTCCCCCAACACGGCTCTCACTTCTTATATCAAAACAGAATTTATGTTGGGCAAAAATAAATTTCCTTATGACAACATGAATAATATGGGAAAGGTTATGATGATTACATCTACCATTTGATCTTATTTTATAATAGGATATGACTAATCACCTCTTAAACAGATAGATGCAAATCCATTATGCACACAGACAGATAATTTTACCAGAAATCTGATGATGGTGATGGATTATCTAAAAATGTAGAGAAAGTGATTCATGAAAGATTTATCACATTATTTCCAATTTTTTAATGCAATACACATTACTGAGCATCTAAACTAGAATTCCAATATGGATTGAATGGTTTCCAAAAGATATGTTTTGAAACAATAAATAATGAATATTTACAAAAAAGAATCTATTACACACACAAAAAAATGTTGTCTCACATGTTTAATTGTAGTCAGCCATACCCTTCTGGCATGAATCTCCAAATTAGGTACAGTTATGGGAGGTAAGGGTTTATAGAAAATAAAGATCCAAGGGAAGTTCCATAATGTTGAAACAGGCTGGCCCCCTTTCACAGGTCCCAAAAAAGAGAGAAACCGTCACCAAAAACACAAGCAGGAGAGGAAAGAGATAAGATGTTTTCTCCTCCTTTATATAACCGTAGGGTAGGGACTTGCAACCCTTCCCAGACTTGTCGACTTCCTGAGCCTCACCAATTTCCTTCCTTCACTGCCATCCCAGGAAGCTAGAAATTTTGGTTATAGCTTTCCTGAGCTTCCTTACATCCTCCCAATCCTACTGAGAAGGCTGCCTTCCTGTGAACATCAGTGACCTACTCAAGATTACTAAAAAGGTCAAGTTGACAACAAAACTTAACCAACACAAATGTTCAACTCATTTGGAAAAGTCAGTACACTTTAAATCATTAACCATAAAAAAGTACATGAAGTCCAAATTATAGCATATTGCATTGAGTGAATCATAACTCTAAATGATACCTGAAGATTTAAGTGTATTTCTCTGCTGTAAAATACTATGAATAAAACAACAGAAAAGAATACAGTGGTACTAAACCCATAATTAACAGTTAAAGGGAATAATGTCTGTGAAGTGTGTGACAATCATTATAGGATACAAAACAATAGAATGTACTTAAAATCATACTTTTGACTAAAATATTGTTTATAAGAATCAATCATGATACTCATCTAATATGAATCATTAAAACTGTAAAGTGTCTTAAGCTTTAAAGCACTTAGAACTATTGTTCTTCCATCCAAGTACTAACCAGGCCCTACCCTAATTAAATTCCAAGATCAGATGAGATCGGGGGCGTTCAGGGTTGTATGGCCATAGACTACTGAGAACCATTGTAAGAAATTATTATAAATAGTGATTAAAAATTATTTTATTTGTGAATACAAGATTTATACATGTAATGTATCATGTTTGTGTGTATTTTGTGCAACTAAATCAAGGTTTAAATGAAATAAAGTTGGTCTCTTATTTGTATATAAATAAAGGCTAAATATTAGCAGAGAAATTATATCTTAACTAGTTACAAGAAAGATACAGCATGTGAAACATAAAAGGAAAAAATACTGAAGGGTTTCAACTAGTTGAATAAAAATAGAACACCTATCAAAGAAACAAGAGTAAAGCCAATAGTTACACATTTAAAGGATGAAATTCCCAAAGCATTCATAGGTCACTGTTAATAATAATAACAATAATAATAATAACATGATGAAAAGTAAAAATAGAAATTCAAAGATCATAGAGAAAAAGTAGAAAACTACTACATAAAGATAGATTCTAAAATAGTAATAAATGTGTATTATGCAATATAGCTTTGAGCAGATACTAAAATTCAGTGTCAAAATAAGAGTTTCTTATAAAACATCAAAAAATGACTCAAAATGGAAAATCTGATCTCTAATTTTAAAAAGTCACATAGGTAAACCCAAACCTATACAGTGAAGATTTTGGCCTCATTGTCTCTATTGTCAAGTGCTACAAAACTTACAAGAAATAATTTCTTTCAGTGGTAAGCAAACAAGAGTGATAAAAGATGGGATATTCTCATGAAGCTTTTTTATGAGACAGCATAAATTTAAGAACAGAAGTAAAAAGTGATATGGAATAAATATAAAGGCAATGGATTACAAACATTTAGTAAACTAAATGCATAATATTGCCAAGTACATTTTTACACATATTTGTACATATCTCTCACAAACATATATACATATTTGTCAATAATGATTTTTATATAAAAATGTAAAACTGATTAAACATAAAATCATATATTTATCAGAGTAGGTACAAAAACAAATGATATGCACTAATAAAATAAAATGAGGTCTTTTAAGAAACATTCCTACTGATTTGTCAGCTTAGCAGCCTTTGACCCTCTGTCAAGTAGATTCTCAGAAAACTTGGAGCAATAATCACAGGACTCTGCTGACAACTGGCCACTGCTTGACCTTGTAGATTGAACCATGAATCGGAACTGCAGGATTTAGTGGGTTAAAAACCATAGTCAGAATCAGAATCTGCAAGAGTTTACTCTTACATAGGCTCTGAGTAGAGGGTAATGGGACGGTTAGTGTAAATCAGAGTCAGCAATGGCCTAGGAAACATCACTAATGGACTGGACCAGCATCTGTAGCCTCACCTCCGAAAGGAAGTCCAAGAATTAATTGCAGTGATAAGCCACTGAAAAACAACATTGCAAAGGAATGTCCAAGGAAGAGACAGTCTTCAGGGAGGAGATGAAGGAATTACAAGTGAAGCAGAAATGACCTACATTGTTTGATGTCATTACTTTTAATCCTTGCAATATTCCCTCCTTAAAGGAGGAGGAATGATCTGGAGAGGTAAAATCTGGGAGAGTTGAAACTTTAAAGACCCACAAAGTTGTAGGAGTGCTGAAGAACTGTTAAGGGATAGACTTTGACCCATGTTGTATAATTAACAAGTGAACTATTCCTTACTGGGGAGGAAAAGAGTTCTGGATACTCAGAGTATCAATAACTCTGGGAAATAGGTTTCAAGACTCCATCCCTAAGGTTATATAAAGGGAAAACAGCAGCTTTGGAGAAGACCTTCCCATCTGCTCTGCTGATAAACTACAAGCCATGTAGTATGCTGGGGACTTTGTCTGTCAGAGCTGCCCACAGACATGCAGCATACTCTGAGAGATGCATCTTCTGAGAGTTGTCACCTGTTTTCAGCGGGCTTCACAGTGACATAGCTGCCTTCATGTCATTCATTACTCTTGCAGGAAGCCCCTAACCCTGCTCTGTAAGTAACTCCAAAACATACATAGATTCACCAAAAGGTTCACTAAAACTGGTTGAAGTCATCTGAGCTGTTGCTGGGTGAATAGATGGGTTTTCACGTCTACCTAGGGCAAAAGTTTCCCCTGATAATACCTAATATTTAGAATGCCTTGTGTAAGTGATGCTCAGGATTAATCCCAGTACCACACTCATTTGAAGCACATGCTTACCACTGATAAATCTGCAAATAAAAAATGTGGATTATTGCTTTGTAACATTTAACCAGTTAAATGCAGGATGAAGCTAACTAGAATATTAAAGGATTTAGTTGCAGCAAATGCAACAACAACAACAAAAAAATACTAAGCTTACTAATTACACATGGTTCTTTAAATAAATATACTTTATATGAGATACAAATTCAATGACATAGTTTAGAATTTTGGAAGAAAACTAGACTCATTTTAAATACTTCAAATATACATTACCAAAATATTATTTAAATAGATTAGTTTTTTTTTCGCTAACCATTAGAAATTTGTAGTTGATCAAAGTGACCCATGAGGTCTCAAAAACAAGACAGTATTTTGTCAAAGCTCTTGAATACACACTCCAGGCCTGAGGTATGATCCTTTTGCTGAAGAAACCAAAGAAAGCCATCTATCAGCATGGAGAGAACCTGCATGGTCCAAAAAGGTAAACAAGCCCCCAAATGGTAGGTAGTGCAGAGCTGGAAGGCACTGCAAAGCTGCCAAGGGAAGCTTGTAAATCACAGCTGGAATAAACAGTGAAACTGATATGAAACACAGTCTGCCACCAGGAGTAGGCTGAGCACACTGCATACTGGCAAAGAACAGTGAATCAAGAAAGGAGCACTTGTGCAGTGGAGGAGCCAAAGCTTGGGGGAGGCAATCAACAGCTTTTAATTCTTCCAAGTAACCCACTCAGTGATGGGAAGCCCTTAACTGGAATTGGGGACTCAGAGCAAAATGCACCAGGAACCAGAATCTTGGACCCCCAAAGAAAATTCACTTTTTAAGTGATTTATAAAGAGGCTACTCACAATAGAATCTAGCCAATTCAGAAATGTGCATCTCAGGTAACCTATACTGATCTCACTTTCTGATGGAGATTCTGTTTATATTTCTCAGAAGGCAGTGAGAGACTTGTGCTCTTCCAACCCTATCAATAAGCCACAGACCGATAGCTGACACCTTTGGAAGACATGAGCCACCCCAGACCTAGTGTGGAGGCTCCACATGGAACCCTGCAGAGAGTGGTGGGATAAGCCAAGAGACCCATAATCACAGCTAATCAGTCAACTCAGGATGAGCGAGTGAGACAGACACCAATGATCTTCAACACAACCTAAAGCAGAGGTACAGAGACCCCTAAGACCTCAACAATAAAGCAGCCTTAATACTCACCTACCATGGCTCACGGAACTGAGTAGAAGAGATTGTAAGAGCCATGGTGGAGGAGAATATCCAGAGACATGTCCCCCCTTGGTAACAACATACAAAGGGGGAGTGGAACCGGGGTGACTCCTAGGCTATCTATAACCCCCTACCACATGGACTGATCCAGACTGCCCACAAGGAGGATATCCCCTGATTGGGGACAGGGAAGAGGGAAATTGTGGAACTGGAGATACCAACACATTATTTCCTCATTCAATGTGTCTAATTATGGATAATAAAGAAAAAATCAGGAAAATTTTTGTTTTAAAAAACGTAGAATTCCGGGGAAGATAGCTGACTAGCAGACACACCATAAACCTTGGTAAATTAGGGCCAGGGACTTCAGCAGGGATCCAGCTCTGGACACTAGCTGCGGCCGCTGAATTCCAGGCACCTCCGAGCACAGGATCTGCATGACTGGATGCCAGCAGCATGGAAAAGAGCTCGCAGGAGGCAGTGAGTCGTTAAGGCAGGCTGTGCGGGAGCAGCTTTTGCCCGCCTGCCGCCTGAGCCTCTCATTCGGCGGGGCGGCTTTCCTTGGGTTTTGGCCCCCACCCTCCACCCTCTATCTATCCCGCCCCTCACGGGCACTCGCCTGTCTTTCTTTTTCAACTCTTTGTCGGTTTTTTAAAATTTTATTTCTGATATTAACATTCTTTCTCAATCAACCATCGGTACATCGGTACATAGCCCCTCCCCCGCCCTTCGGCCTCTCCGCCCTGGGAGCTCCTTCAAAGCCCATCCCGCCACCCTCCAGCGTGTCTGCCACGCCCCTCCCCCATCGCTTTTTTTTTCTCATTCTCTCTTTCACCAGGCCGGGGGCTCCTTCGTAGCCCCTCCTCCCACCATCAGCCACACCCTCCCCCATCGCTTTCTTTTTCTTCTTCGCTCTCTCTTTCACTGGGACCAGGTGCTGCTTCGTAGCCCCTCCTCCCGCCCTCCGTCTGCCACGCCCCTCCCCCATTGCTTTTTCTTTCTTCTCTCTCTTC
>PVHP010021223.1:0-30026 GCA_004024765.1 Zapus hudsonius
TTCCAGGTTTAACTGCATGCCTCCTGTGTTTATGGGAATACCCACTGAACTGAATACATCTTTATAGTAGATCTCAAGAACTGTCTTTAGTCTTCAGGCTTTGGTGGCATCATTTGCTGAACAATCAAAGAAGGCATAGGAAAAATCCAGTTAGGATGAGATGGAGAAGGATCTATAGCAGAGATAAGGGCAAGGCTGTGGTGCCAATTTAAATTGATGCCTTCGTCATTGATAGGAGCCTCAGTGGATTCATCAGCCTCTGGTGCAGAGCTGTTACACTTCCAATAGAGATTCGTCTATAGCTGCAGATATCTTTACGAAAAGGGAGTGGCTTCTCAAAATAACTGTCAGAAAATAATTGTCCTGCAAAAGATGGATATTTGGGGGTCACAATCTAGTCTTTCTTAGCATATTTTAAGATGAAATATTCTGATTTCTCATAGTGACATGTCTGGAGAGATTCATCAAAGAAAAGCAAACCTGATTAAAGCACTTATTGTATTATTAACAGTTGCAGCCAGCTTTCACAGTGCTGCGCAGAGCAAAATCCAACCAAAAGCAGCTTGTGAAGGAAAGGGTTTATTTTGGCTCACAGACTTAAGGTGAGCACAAGTGTCCAAGCATATGAGCTCCTAGACTATGAATCAAAGCATGAAACACAGTCTGCGGCCATGAGTAGGCTGAGCACAACTCCTACTGGGAGAGAATAGCAAACCAAGAAAGGAGCACTTGTGCAATGGAGGAGCCTAGGCCTGAGTGAGACAATCAATAGCTATTAAATTTGGCCAAATATTCCACTCAGTGAGGGGGAACCCTTGATTGGAACTGGGGATTCAGGGTGATATGCACCGGATCCCATACTCTTGGGCTCCCAAGAAAAGATGCACTATGCGAGCATCTGATGGGGAGGCTACTAAAAATACAAGCTAGGTAATCCAGAATGGTGTATTTTTGTTAACCTATACTGATCTCACTCTCCAATGGAGATTGTGTTTGTATTTTTCAGGATGCAGCGAGAGAGCTATGGCCCATATAACCCTACCAAACGACTGCAGGCAGAAAGCTGAGATCCTGGCAAGAGATGAGCCACCACAGTCATATCGTGGAGGATCCATATGGAATCCTGCAGAGAATGACAGGATGAACAAGGGACCCACAGCCACAGCCATTCAATCAACACAGGATAAGCCAGTGAGACAGAAACCAATGATTCTCGACACAAAAACCCCTAAGCTCACAACATTAAAGCATCCTTAATACACACTACGACTCAGGGAACTGAGGGGAAGAGGGGGCGGAAAGATTGTGAGAGCCGTGGTGGGGGAGTTTATCAGATGCATGGCACCCTTCAGTATCAACACACTTGGGTCAGGAGAACCCGGCTGAAGACTGGGCTATCCATGGTCCCCTACCACAGAGACTGATCCAGACGGCCCACGGAGGAGGATATCCAGCTGACTGGGGATGGGGAAGGGGGGCAATGAGAAATTGGGGATAACAACTCATTGTTGGCCCACTAAACAATGTAACTCATTATGGACAATAAAAAATAAAAGAAAAAAAAAAGCACTATACTTACATAATTACTTGTTAGAGATAGTAAGTAGAGGGCTCATGGAAATGGGCTTAGAGACCAATATGGTGGCCTCTTTTTGTTATTTTGTTGCTGCTTTATTCTGTTTGTTGCTTTATGATAGGATCTTGTTATGTAGCCCAGGGTAGTTGGGATGACAGGCATATTACACTATGCCCAGTTGATAGGATGGAGTCCTGCTATGTGGGAAGAGCGATAGACTGTGATTTCAGCAATACTGAGCAAAGAAATCTTACAAGAGTAGGCATGATTGGATGGTAACTTCACGGAAATAAGTATGAAGGGTGAGAGGATTCTGCAATGGACCTGGTAGCACACTGAATACAAAAGAGTGTGATGGGATAAGCAGACCAGGCAGATGCCAAGGGTAGGAAATTTCTACTAAATAAAAACAAGGACAGAGGCTCAAGGTCTAAGCAGCCAAAAAGGACTCTGATCTTTGGTCAAAAGAGGCAGTTTTGGTCAAAAGACATTCTCCCCTAGAGGTTTCAAAAGGAATGCAGTCATTGGTTTTAGCTAAGTGAAACCCATTTTGGACGTCTCACCATGAACAATATAAGATAAATCTGCATTGTTTAATGCCACAATATATATTATTATTTTTGGTGAAATAGTAATATCCTGGTTCCTGGTGTCCCAAACTGAACCTCTTAGAAAACTTGGTAGCAGGGCTGGAGAGATGGCTTAGTTGTTAAGACATTCAGGTGCAAAGCAGAGGACCTGAGATCCATTCTCCAGTACCCACATAAAGCCAGATGCACAAGGTGGGATATGTGTCTGGAATTTGTTTGCAGTGTCTGAAGTCCCTGGTGTACCCATTCTCTCTCTCTCTCTCTCTCTCTCTCTCTCTCTCTCTCTTTCTCTTCCTCTCTCTCTCAAATAAATAAAATATATTAAATAATTTTTACTTCCCATCACATTTATGTCTTTTCTTCTACTTAAGATCCTTTATTCTCATGGGGATTAATTTACTGTTGAAGAACATTTCAGGTATATATTTCGCAAGAGGAAATTTTGTATTATAATAAAAAATTCTGGCAATTCAAGACCTGTTATCATCATTATAAGAGAGATTCCCTGACCTTCACCTCAGTCTACTTTACTGTATGTTCTACTTAGACATTAGGCCACAGGGTAAATTACCTCAAAGTGTATCTCAGCCAATGAAATAAGTGATCAAATTAAGTTACTCAATAAATCTTTGGGCATTGAGTATTTCAATTAAAACAAAAATTTTTAAATGGGTTGGGATTTTTTTTAAAAGCAAACTTTGAGATGTTACAAAATAATTACACTAGAAAGTTAGTCACAGTACTTTAGTTTCTTATTGACGTATATTCATTTAACAAAATTTTGGGGTTCATCCTGCCATTATCATACATGTATGTTATACACTGTGCCCATATTCAGTCCTTTCTAATTCTTATCTTCCCTCATTCTTAACCCTTTCCTGGCTTTTATGTCCCTTTTACTGTTTAAATCTAGCTTTAACCTGTGAGAAAACACAAAATCTATCTCATGTTTGCCTTCTTTTCTTTCTCTCTCTCTCTCTCTCACTTATTTTTTTTTTTTGATTTTTCAAGATAGGGTCTCGCTCTAGCCCAGGCTGACCTGGAATTCACTATGGAGTCTCAGAGTGGCCTTGAACTCATGGCGATCCTCCTACCTCTGCCTCACAAATACTGGGATTAAAGGCGTGCGCCACCACGCCCAGCTGCCTTCTTTTCTTAATATGATTATCTCTCATTCTGTTAATTTTACTATAGATGACATAATTCCATTGTCCTCTATGCCTTACAAAAACTCCATTGTGATACGTACAAAATTTCCTTAATCCACTATTCTTTTGATGAAGCCTAGGCTGATTCCATATCTTGGGAATAGTGAATAAAATGAATGGAGATATTGCTGAAGTATGCTGACCTAGATTCCATCAGGTATATATACACAAGAGTGGTATTGCTGGGTCATATCATAGTTCTATTTCTAGTTTTCCCCCCTTGAAAACTCCCAGTAAGTAAGTTGAGCTAATAAATAATTGTTGAGTTGATAGTTGTTGGCTCTCTGAGAAAGAGCAGTGAAGTGAATCACAGATCTGAAGTCTCTCTTCCACATGGTATAGTCCACTCCTTTATTCAGATATTTAATCCTCTTCAAAGACACCAGTATCATGATAATATCTTCTTTAATCTAGGTCAGCTGGTTCTAGAAATACCACCACACCCCTGAGTCAAGCACTTTATTCTCATCCACTTATAATTTTTGGATCTTATGTTCACTTGTTTTCACAGCAAATACTTAGAGAAATAGTCACACTCTTCGAGTATGCAAGGGCTCATGAATTCCACCTTCCCTAACAAGGTATTATATAAAGTTCGTTGGCTAAAGTAGAAAGCAATGATTTATTGGAAAAGATATGGAGACATAGAAATTTAATAATGTAAGTCAGAATCCATCAACTAAGCCAGAGGAGAAAAGCTTTTTACTTTTATAATCTTTTCTCCTTGTCAAGATTTGTGATAATACCATGTAGTAGGGAATCTGAAAATACACTTCGTTGCCATAGCACTGATATTAAAATGTCCATCTTCTCATGCCTTTTGTACTTTGAAATTCTAGACCCATATTCCACAAGCAAGTGACATGAGAAGGTTTGGAGAATTAAACAGCTTCCCTGGTATAGTATCATTTAGGTGATCTCAGTCTGGATCTTTAAGCAAAGAAAGCAAACATAACATCCTTTCTTTGAGTGTCTTCTCTGCCTGGCTAGGCATAGTCATGGAAACAAGACGTATAAATCAATAGTACTGGCTGCCTCTGAGACTTAGGCTAAAAGACAGCTTTCTGAATAATCAACTAAGAAAATGTGTGCTTTGCAAGTTTAACAGACCAGGGCTGGAGAACTGGTTTAGTGGGCTAGTAAGCTTCTGGCACAATCAGAAGGGCCTGGGGCAAGGCAGGTGAGATGTGAGTTTGATTCTAGGGAGCCCATGTTAAGCAGCTAGGCATGGTCACATGTGCCTGTAACTCCAGTCCTGTAGATGAGCAGTGACCTGGAAACCACAGGACCTCACAACAAATGGTATACTATACGCTGGGATGAGTCACAGAGTCTGGCTCTATCAAGAGTGGCTGGAAGAGCAATGGAGGTGGGCAGCCAACTTTCTGCTCTAACTGCTGCAGGTAAGTACGCCACATCATAGGAGAGGGCCTGGAGTGCCACAAGGACACAAGGATATGAACACACACACACACACACACACACACACACAAACACACACACTGTCTTAGTATTATTCAAATGAGAAACCATAGATTATTAGAAAATTAAGGAAAAATAACATATTTAGGAGCTGTGTTGTGGTGTTTGATCCAGGTATCCCCCACAAATGAATGTGTTCTGAATACTTGATCCCCAGCTGATGGTAGTTTTGGAATTGGAACCTCATTGGAGGTGTGTTGTTGGGGGTGGGCTTATGGGGGCTATAGCCAGCTTCCCCTTGCCAGTGTTTGGCACACCTTCCTGACACTGCAGTGCTGTGGTGGAGGTGATGTCCACCCTCACACTGTGGTTTTCCCTGCCATCAAGGAGTTTTCCCAGGAGTCCTTAAGCCAAAATAAACCCATTCCTCCCATCGACCTGCTTTCAGTTGGGTTCTTTCTGTGAAGCAACAAGAGAAACCTGATTACCAAACCCACAACTTTTTTTTTTTGTATCTACACGGACATAACTTACATAGAAACCATGCTTCTGTGTTTTAAAGCAGTGAAATAATACTGAGATTTTAAAAAAGAGGGTTTATTTATCAAAGTGGTGCTTTATCACTTTGGATAATAGTTTATTAATTATATGAGAGTCACCTGACCATTTTTAAATGCACAGAAACCATAAAAAATATGGCCTATCTTTTTTCCACATTTAGCAACAGGACAATAGGCCCAGTCAAATGATAAGTCATTGTGTGACATTCTACCTCCTGGTTTTGGCTAAATCTCACACGAGCTTCATCTTAAACACTTAAGACTCACAGGCTTTCACAATTCATAGTCCATAACTCCAAGATGAATACCAGCAATTCCAATAAGAAGGGCCCTCAGAGGAATGGGGTTATGGAGGAAGGACATGATGGTACCAACACAGAATGTATCCAAACAAAGTACTTAACAAAAAAAATAAAACTATGTAATAAAAAATAATCACTGGCATTTACAACAAAAATAGTTACCATACTTTACCTATTTCTAACTTTGTTTCACACATAGACACAAACTAGGGTAGGAAACTACACAATATAGCTAGTGACAAAGCAACCTAATTCAATTTTCAGTTTATTAATTTATAACTTCATATTCTTCCACACATAATTCATATTCTCCTTTTTTAAATCATAAGCTCATTCTTAGTATCTTTAAAATGAGCAACCATGGATTACTAGAAAATTGATGAAAATAATAAATTTTTGGAATTGTGCCTATTAACAATACTTGGCAAGAAATAATTGACCAGGGTGCAAAGATATACTCAACTCTGGAAGGAGACAATTCTTGAGTGTGGACATCATTCTCTTAGCTCATGCACATCTTCAATACGTTAGCAAGCTTCTAGCCGAAGTCGTTATAAATAAATGGAAAGCTAAGTGTGCGCCATTGTGCAGATAATATGATGGATTTCTTTGTTTCTTTACAAGCAGTAGCATCAAGAGATAAATTAAGTTAATGGCCACTTATTATCAACAGAAAATGTTCATACCAATTATGTTAAAATAACGTTGTCGTTTTTGGCAGACACTTTTTAGTAGGAAAAGAAAGAACATTAAACCTTATTTTCCAGGTTAAACCATTTAGTTCACTTAGCTGAATTTCATAGCTAATATTAATGTTGTGGTTTGAATGTGAAATGTGCCCTATAGGCTCATTGTTTTAATATGTGGTCCCTAGCTAATGACACTATTTGAAAAGATTGTAAAAACTTTGGGAGATAGAGCCACAATGAAAGCTATGGATTATTTGGAGTGGGCTGTAAGTTTCAATAGCCCAGCTCCCAACCCCATTCATCCTGTGCTTCCTGACTCCAATGTGACCAGCCATGATGCCTTCCCTGCCACAAAACTTACCCTCAAAACTATCTGACAAAACAAATCCTTTTCTTCCTTAATTTGCTTCTGGTCAGGTATTGGTTCATAGCAGTGAGAAAATAACAATCTCATTACACCCAATCTTATTATAGCAAACATCAACTTGCTAATTTACTCTCTAAAGCTGTTGGTTGTAGCTCCCTGCTGGTCTGGAAAGGATGCATCTGCTTTTGGGTAGAGATGGAAAGAGGGAAAGGTTGTGAAACATGCTCTGAAGATTTCCTAGGCTCCGAGGCCCCGAGGCTTTGCTTGGAGAAGAATTGCTCCTTAAACTCATGAATGAGGATTAAACCCTGACCACACCAGGAACAGTATCGGCCAATACACACACACCAACACACACTACTGATGGATACTTGAAAACCCTAAAAAATAATAATACAATACAAATAATGGGCAAATGGGAAAAATAATTCAGCATACAGGAGAAAAGCAGCAGCAAATTAAGAACTAAGGTACTCAGTTTAGAACTATTCTCTCTCTCTCTCTCTCACTTGGGTTGCCTTGTTTAGCTTTCTAGTATACGAAGACAGTGAGTAATTCTTGCCTAAACTGTACTTAACCACTGTTCTCAAGATAATTGATGACAACTTCATGGCTGCATGTTTCTGGACCTCTGAAAGAATGGTTCCTATGTTCAACTTTGAAAATTATATACACTATTCATTGGCTGGTAGATATACTGATCAATGCTTCACCATATATTGATGTTTAGTAACTAAGAATAAAAACCAAACACATACATACATATTAACATATACAAATACACATGTACACACATGCATGTGTGTATGGATTACTAGGAATAAGTGGTGATATGTATACAAACATACACATACACACACTGAAATACACACACACACATTTGGGAAGCTCAAACCTTCTCAGGCAAAGCCATCCACTGCGATTTCACACAGTGCATCTGTGCACATGTACCACCTCCCATCCCCACGTGAAATGCAAACACATGAGGGCTCTCTTACCAATCCTGCTTCAAGAACTTTTGACATACTTGACCATATCTACCTCTGACACCAGTGTTGATATTTTAATGGAATCCTAAAAAATGTTCAGGAATGTGTTGCAAAATTCTGCCAAGTATTTCCTGATGAGCTGAGAATAAACAGGCACTCCCATGTAGAGGTAAATATGGCTGTGATTTCTTTAACCTCTTATCAAATGCTCTGTTGTAGCAACAGCCTCTCTCTGTTTGCTTCTGCTCAACTAGAAGATGATGCAATCTCACACCAAGATAGCCTGGGCAAGGTTACAACATTCAAAGTGGCCTGCATGTAACAGTTTGGCTCTCCCCTCTAATTGGAGCATGCATTTTTAGACTAATATATGAGCTAACAGATTCCTAAAAATACCTCGTGACATGAGTCACGATCTTCCAAAGGGCTTTAGAAGATGTTCTCCACAGGAGTGGAACGACGCTGAGTCCCTGAGAGTGCTGAGAGCTCCTGGATCTTGGAACTGATCTCAGTTGCACACTGTACTAAATTCTCCAGAGTCCCTGGCTCTGAACTCTGAGCTCAAATAACTTGTTGTAATATAAACCTGTGCAGCAGTTTCAACGGTGTCTCCCATGGCAGTTCCTGAAACAAAATGAACCCCATGCCAAAAAAAGAGTTACTTCAGGATGCAGAGAACAGGTGACACAATATATATTGAGTATATACATAGATAGATAGATAGATAGATAGATAGATAGATAGATAGATAGATAGACAGATAGATAGACAGATAGATAGATTGATAGATAGATAGATTCTCTCTCTCAAATGAGGGAGGAAGGAAACCCAATGCCAGAAATAAATGGTAGCCTGGGCTTTAAAGTAGAAAGAAAATGGGTTTTCATGAAGCTGTTACTCTCTCAGACAGTAACAGAATGAGCAAGGTCTGCCTGAGGAACTGTGGTGGAGGGAAGTGGAAGGAATGGTTAAGCACTTTGCTTGGGCTGCTACGTAAGTGAAGGTGCTGCATCTGCCTGCTGGATGCCATGTTCTGACGTGGTCAGAGCTGCTCTGAGCCCTTCGCTGCTGAGCCCTGAGCCCACGTGGACTTGTTTAATTGAAGTTTACAGGGCTTGAGCCTCTACCAGGAAAAGGCACACGTCATTATTGCATCCTGGAAGGGGGCATGAGGAAACCAATGCATTACAGCATTGTTTGGCTGTGGCATTTCCTCAGTCAGGCATATTTCAATGGCATATTTCTTTTTATATTTACTTATATTTAGTATTTATTAACTATGAACTTTACATTATGAACAAGTTGTGTGTTGGTCATGTTCCCATCAGGTTATACTCTTATCTCCTCTCCCCCACCTCCATCCCACTGTAGGCCTCCTCAGTGGGATTGTTTATGTTTTTTCGTGGAGTCATAAATGGATCAGTAGGTCTGTTGGTGGGGTCAGTGCCTCAGGATACTCCTTTCCACCCTATGGCTTGTACAGTCTTTACAATCTGTTTTGGGGTTCTCTAGAGGAAACAAAGTTGATAGAATGGATTATGATAAAAGGGAATTTATTGGGGTAGCTTACGACAGTCCAACAATAACAGTCTGCAGGCCCACAGGTGAAGAAACCAGTAACTGTTCAGTCCACATGACTGGAGGCCTCAGCAGTCCCAATCCAGCCCAGAAGGCCTGATGGCTCCCTGGGGAGTGGCTGCTCTTCAGTCCAGGATGTGAGGCCAAGGAAACTGGGTTCCGATGTCCAGGAAGAGTAGGAGAGTAGGATTCAAGTCAAGTCATTTACAAGCACCAGCAGCAGGGGTGGAAGGAAAAGAGTTTCCTTCCCCTCAAGCTCCCTTATATTTAGTCCCCTTAGAAGGCCCACCCACTGGGGGGGAGGGCTCACTCTAAAGAAGGGAACTCCTCCCTTCTCCAAAATCCCAAAATGATTTTGTTAATCCTTCCTGCAGGCAAACTCAGAGACCCGCCCAACATTACTATGGATTATTACATAGATCAAATTGACAAATAAATTTAACCATCACACAATCCCTCTTCCCCAATGTTCTCTGAGCCTTGATGTGTATGTTATAAGTCTACTTTAACGTTAAGCTCTCTGCAACCTCTGGATTTCTTATTTGCATGTACACTTGTGTGTGGGGTTAGGGTGGGAGTTCCAAGGTCTCTTGCCAATGCCAAGAATGCCAGATACATGAACCCCATTTTTGAATATGGCTTTACATGGGTGCTGAGAAATTGAACCTGGGCCAACAGGCTTTGCAAGCCAGCACCTTTAATCACTAAGCCATCTTCCAAGAACTGTATGGAAATTATGGCAATTTTCTTAGAACAGTAACTACAATAGTTCTTATCCATCAGGTTCCCATCCTTTTCTATTTTAAATCTCTAATACTATAAAATTCTTCTACATTTGCTTCTCCAGAGTGAAATATTTTTGCTAAGGTCTTTGGTGATATCTTGGTTTCGGCCTACTATACCTACCAAACAATTCATTTCCTGCTTGGTTAGTACAAAATCAATAACAACAATCATAAGTTAGAAAAATGAAAAATGGCATTATTACTTATAGCATGTAAGAAAAGCCTAAGAGTGATTTCAAAAGCCATGACCGCCTGGAGGTTTCATTCAAGAGCATAGTACACAGGAGACATGGGGGTTATTCAGGGAACATACACATATTCCCATTGGAAAAGATTTTGGAAGGAAGTCAAATTCCTGAGCTTGCTCATTTAGGATAGACATCACTGAGCTTACTCAGTATAAGGTTTTGATTCAAGAAGGAAAGATAGAAGACACATTTTAGGCACTCTTAAAATCAAAAGATTTATGTTTGAAAGGTTACAATGACAGAGAGGAGAGTTTGAGTGCATGCTCAGATTGCATCAGATAGATTGAAGACAGGAATCCTTCTAGGCCTTTTCGTTTCTTTCATCCCAAAAATCGATGTTAACTGAGACCATTGGAAAAGGTACTCTGAAGGTACATTAATCTAGGACCTCAGGATGCCTGCCTCACTTAGCTGCTAACACTCCTACTCCTTGGTTTCCACTGGAGTTAGTTGGGTTCAACTACTTCTAGGAACACTGCCCTCTCAGTGTCCATGCTATACTCCAGAACTCATTTGTTTATTCCCTCGGACGCTTGTGAGCTCATGTTGGTTACAGATCAGTTACGCGTTCAATTTCATTCCTCTTTTTTCACCTCTAAGTGTTGGGTGGTTTGGTTGCTTTGATGCTGACTTTATGAATATACAGGTGAGTTTGTCACTTGCATCTATAGATGTATGAGAGTATGTGTATAGCTTTAAAAATCCATGTCTCCCAAAGCTAAAATGCTTATAACACCCTCTCTTCCTTGCTTTCCAACCCCTACTTCCAAGTCCCAGATTTTGCTAATTTTGCTAATTTTCTTTTACAAATGGACACTTACACCTGGGAAGTGAGTGACAGTTAGAAGATGAGAGTAAGATGCATAGGAATATTAAGAAAGATTTTAGGAAATAATATACAACTCCTGCTATTTCCAACACTGCCAGTGATTCTCTTTGTTCTACAGAGTGTGGTTACAAATGAAAGAATATGCATCTAGAATAAGAAAAGTAAGATCCTCCATAGAATGATCATGGAAGTGTAATTCTGTCTTGAGAAGAATTTCTAAAAAAAATAAAAGACATGACTGTCCACTTAATCTTCTACAGCATCTTGTTTCCCCTTGTACGAAATGAGATTTTTTTTACCTTAAAGTTTTTAAAGGTATGAAAAAAATGTATTGGGACTTCTGGTCAAGATGGTCGACTAGGAGACAAGCCAAGAAAAATCTAGGGGAAAGCAAGATCCAAGATGACACATAACACACTCCTCTTCCTAAAAGAAGAGGTGTGTAAGAAATTATTTGCTTTGGGTTCCCCCAGCTCTGAAGCTGGAGAGAGCAGACCTGATTGGGTAAGTCTCCCACCAGCCTAGCCAGAAGATCTACTGGGAAAGGAGTGTCAAGCTTAAAAAGAAAACCCTCCAGAAGAAGGGTGCATGCAGAGAGCAACTGAGACTCAGCTCTAGCATCCAAGAGAGACTACTGAATGGATTTCACGCCAAAGTTCTAGTCTCCAACATAGTCCATAGGAGGGAGAGGCAATAAGTAATGGTGGGCATTCAAGGACAGGTGGGCTTCCTAACCCAAACACAGGAGCTTACAGGACATGAAAGACCTAGGAGCTGGAAGCAAGCTGCCACCATGCTAAAACAAAATTTCCTACCAGCAGCTCAGCAAACCCTCTTGTTCTACTCAGGCAGCCCACAAGGTCCCAGGGCTGATTACTCACATAAGGGCAAGTAGGGGTGGATATGCCTGGGGGTTCATGCCCAAGTAGACTTCCAACCCCCCCTTGTGTGACCAGGAAGCAGCCACACAAGCCCCTTTCCAGCGGTGCCAGAACTGTGACCAGCAGTGTTCTGGGGCTGATTACACACCAAAGGCCAGAGAGGAGGTAAAGCTGTGTATCCAAGCCCAAGAAAGGTTCCTCCCTTCCCTCGTGCACACCACATCTGCACTTGCAGTGAACAGGGAACCATCACACAAGCAGGGAATTACCTTCTACAGTGGAACTCCCTCTCAGTCATCTAGCCTTGAATCACAGTGTCCTGGGGCCTATTACACACCAAAGGCCAGGAAGTGGGAGGGTAAAACTAGACCAAGTCCAGGTGAACTCTCTAACCTCCACAAATATCTGGTCAATAATCGCTGCAAGTAGAAATCATGGGACCCTCAACCTGCAACCTGGGACTCCCAGAACTCTTTGCCTGACCAGTGGCTAACACCAGCCCTGAAATACACAGGGTCCAGGGTGCTGACCTTACTCTAAAATCCCAGGCTGTGAACAGCTCTGGGAAATCAAGGCTCTACTTTGATATTGAGAGGAGCAGACCTCCCAAGGCAACTCAGAGATAACTGGAAGCCCTGCTCAGATTCAAATGAACCTAGCCCAAGCAAGTTGAGAGACCATGCTCCCACTCTCACCTTGGCCAAAGCTACCTGTACCATAAAAGCTGCAATTGGTACAGTATTAGCAAAACAAGGGGACTATCTCAAGATGGGCAAACCCCAATGCAAAAAAAATTATGCACTATATCAAGCTAAAGGGTCCCCACCAAGAATGACTAGTTTCATAAAAAAAACCTCCAATAAAATCATACAGGAAACTCCAGACATAGATCCCTATGATAATATATATATATACATATATATATGCATATTTAGCAAACTTAGTGAGGCTATGAACAAGTGGCCGAATGAAGAAAGCAAAATAAAATAAAATAACAAAATAAAATAGTGAGCTCAAAGCTTGAATGAAGGAAATGCAAATAAGTCACTGAGAAGAATTCAGTAGATTCCTGAAAGAATTGGAAAAGAAGCAACAAATTATTCTCAATAGATACCTTGATATATAAGTGAAATGCAGCAGAATCAAAAAAAGAAAATGAATATGGTGGTCAGTGGAATAAGCTCCAAGAGGGCATGATCAAATGCTGGAGTGAAAACCCATGAAAGCCTCACCAGCATCCTCTATCTCCAACAGAATAGAGGACGTAGAGGACAGACTATCAGAACACAAGGGCAAGATTCAGGACTTGGAGTGGGAGTCCAACAATAATGACAAGTTCAAAAAAATGTGACAACAGAATGTGAGGGAAAAATGGGATACTTTTTTTTAAAATGTCTGGACTATAGGCATACAAGAAGGGGAAGAAATACAAGCTAAAGGCATAAAGAATATCTTCACAAAACTATTACAGATTTTTTTTCTAATCTCAGGAGAAACCCACCCAAGTATAGGAAATACCAAGCAGGATCAGATAAGAAGTTCACCACAGCACATTATAGTTGAAATTCTAAACACTGGAGACAAAGAGAGATTGCTAAAAGCTGCAAGAGAAAAACAGCTTACTACATTTGAAGGTAAGCCAACCAATATTATCTCTGATTTCTCAATGTAAACTCAATATCTCAACATAATAAAGGCCATACCCACCACACCTAAGGTCCATATCTTTCTAAATGGGGAAAAACTTGAAGCTTTCCCAAACTAAGTTCAGGAATAAGATAGGGGTTCTCTACTCTCTCCACTATTTTCAACATGGTACTTGAAGCTTTGGCTTAATCAATAAGGCAAGAGAAAGAAATTAAAGGAATATGCATTGGAAAGAAATAAGTCAAACTATCCCTATTTGCAGAGGACATGAATATTTATTTAAGTGATCAGAAAGACTCTACTAAAGAGCTTCCTAGAAGTGATCATCTCTTTCATCAAAGTAGCAGAGTATAAAATCAGCACACAAAAATTGGTAGCCCTTGGTCAGGGGTCTGATAACTAGAATTTATAAAGAGCTCCAAAAACTAAGCAATAAATAAGGAAGGGAATTGAAGAGGGAATTGAGAATTCTCAAAGGATAAAAATACACTGGAAAATAAACACCCACAGAGGCGTTCAACATCCCTAGCAATCAGGGAAATGCTGATTAAAACAACTTTGAGAAACCACCACACCCCAGTCAGGATGGAAACCATCAGAAAAACTAAATGACATCAAATGCTGGCTGGGATATAGAGGAAAAAGAATCCTCATCCACTGGTGGTGGGAGCGCCAACATGTACAACCACTAAGGAAGTCAATGTGAAGGCTACTCAAAAAGAAGAAAACAGACCTACCATTAGATCCAGCTATTCACTCCTGGGCAAAGACTCTGCTCTTCACTACAGAGACACTTGCTCAGCCATGTTTGTAGCTGCTCCATTGACAATAAGAAGGATCTGGAATCAGCCCAGATGCCCATCAACAGTTGAGTAATAAAATGTGGTATATATATGCAATGGAATTTTACTCAGCAGGAAGGAAGAGTGAAATAATGAATAATTTCAGGAAAATAGATGGACTTAGAAATAATCATACTAAGCCAACGCACAAAGAAAGACAAATGCCACATGTTCTCCCTCATTTGTGGTTTCTAACCTGGGACAGCTTGAGTTGCATCAACTTGAAGGACAGATAATAGTAGGGAAGGGTTAGAGGGAGGGGAAAGGAAGGAAGAGGGCAGACTTACAGTAAACTAAAGCCAATATGAAATTAGTATCATAGAAAACTTTCTGCTCAATAGGAAACTAAAAGATATAACCCTCAGTAGGAGAGTGGGGTATCTGGGTAGAAGGGAACCAGAGAGGGTGGGAGGAAGCCTAATCCTGAAACCACTGGCTTCTACAGACAAGATGTACTGTGCAATAGTGTCCCTCAGTCTAAGAGCCTAACCAATTGTTCTCTGATTGGATGGGATCTTCTCAATGGGAAGAAACTCACAGCTCGTACTGGGAACCAAGTCAGAATCCTGTGAAGATAAGGGTCATGGATTCCAGTGAGAAGCCAAAACAGAGGCTACACCCAACAAAAACTCTCTTAATTAATTATGCCTTTCCCCCTTTAACCCATACTGCTTTTATTATCCATCGGGGATCTGTTTTCTATTTTACAGAGGCAGTGAAAACCAAAGAGAACCAAAATCCATCAACATGATAAGAAAAGATAGATGACTTCCTATCATGAGAGGAGCCACCCCTTGCACATCAGCCAGGGACCAGCTGAAATCACAGAGGGATTGACAAGTTAAGCATGAGTACTGCTTGCATAGCAAGCCTGACAGCCTGTGCCAGGGAGGTGCTGATAGATACTGAAGACACTCAAAATGTACCAGAGCTGAGAAGTGGCTGAGAATTCAACACAAAAATTAACACACCCACGATGGCTCAGGAAATGTTGTAGAAGAGGGGTGGAAAGATTGTAAGAGTCAAGGGTGGGAAGGTATATCCAGAGGCATTGATACCCCCTCTCAAACACACAATGACTGACTGCTGCTCTCAAAACTCATAACCCATAAGCCCATGGTGAACACCAGTAACCCCAATGAGGAGGGTCCTCAGTGGAATGGGGACAGAGAGGAGAGGAATAAGACCAACACATTATTTTGTCCATACAAGAAAATATCAAATTAATAAAAAATAAAGTGTATTGGTCAGTATCTTGGCTACAAATCAAAATGACTATAATCCCATTAACAAGATGAAAAGGCATTTGTTAGAAAGTTATCTGATAGTTTGGAGAAATCAAAAAATATTTGGAGAATGAGTCCTAAAAACAGAGAAGAAATACCACATATCACAAAAATGAAAGAAAGTCCACTGAAAGATCCTGTTTGTTAGCAGGAATAGCAAAGTGTGCCTTCTACCCACATCAGCCTCCTCTCTTCAGTTCTACTGGGCTCAACTCTCTTCATGTCTTGTGCTACTTCTTTTTTTTTTTTCTATTGTCCATAATGCGTTACATTATTTAGTGGGCAAACAATGGGTTGTTATTCCCAATTCCCCAATGCCCCCCATCCCCAATCAGCTGGATATCCTCCTCCATGGGTCATCTGGATCAGTCCTTGTGATAGGGGATCATGGATAGCCTAGTATTCAGCCCGGTTCTCCTGGCCCTAGTATGTTGTTATTCAGGGGCATCATGCCTCTGGATATTCTCCCCCACCACAGCTCTCACAATCTTTCCGCCCCCTCTTCCACTCAGTTCCCTGAGTCGTGGTGGATGAGTATTAAGGCTGCTTTAATGTTGTGAGTTTAGGGGTCTTTGTGTCGAAAATCGTTGGTTTCTGTCTCACTGGCTTATCCTGTGTTGATTGAATGGCTGTGGCTGTGGGTCCCTTATTCATCCCGTCATTCTCTGCAGGATTCCATATGGATCCTCCACGGTATGACTGTGGTGGCTCCTCTTTTGCCAGAATCTCAGCTATCAGCCTACAGTCGGTTGGTAGGGTTAGATGGTCCCCAGCTCTCTCGCTGCATCCTTAAAAATACAAACACAATCTCCATTGGAGAGTGAGATCAGTGTAGGTTAACAAATATACACAATTCTGAATTACCTAGATTCTATTTTTAGTAGCCTCCTGTCAATCGGTCCCATAGTGCATCTTTTCTTGTGAGCCCAAGAATACAGATCGGGTGCCTATAGCCCTGAATCCCCAGTTCCAGACAAGGGCTCCCCCTCACTAAGTGGAAAATTTGGCCAAATTAAAAAGCTGTTGATTGTTTCCCCCAGGCCCAGGCTCCTCCATTGCACAAGTGCTCCTTTCTTGGTTCGCTGTTCTCTCCCAGTAGGAGGTGTGGTCAGCCTACTCATGGCCACAGACTGTGTTTCATGTCAGTGGTCTCTGTTTTCTCCAGCTGTCGTTGATCAGTTTCCCCTGGCAACTTGTGCAGTGCCTTTCAGCACTACACTAACTACCTTCTGGGGACTGGTTACCATTCCAGACCTCGAAGAGTCTCTCAATGCTGGTCGATGGCTGTCTGTGTTTTCTTCAGCAACAGGGTTTTGCCTCAGGCCTGGGGAGGGCATTCAAGAGCCTTGACAGAATTCTGTCTTGTTTTTGGAACCTCATGGGTCACTTTGGTCAACAGCTCAGTGAGGGAAGGAACTGGTGGTTGGAACCAGGGGTTGTCAGACTAATTCTTGTGCTACTTCTTGAATTATTATTATTATTATTATTATTATTATTATTATTATTATTATTATTATTATTTTATTCTCTGTGTGTTGTGTATACATGTGTATCAAACATGTTCACTGTGTGCTCATACATCCAAAAACCAGAGGAGGACTTTATCAGGTTACAGTACGGGTGACCATGCCAGAGATTATACATGGGTGCTAGGGGATTGAACTCAGCTTCTCACACTTACTAGGTAAATGCTCTTACTCACTAAGATGCCTGTCCATTTCTCTAGCCCTTATTGAAATTATATATATATATATATATATATATATATATATATATATATATATATATATATATATCTTGGTGGATCTGGTGGGGCTTGCTTTTAATTCTAGCACTTGAGAGGGGAGAGCGGTAGAATGATCACTGAATTTGAGTCCAGCCTGGGACTACATAGTGAGTTCTAGCCTGGAATGGAATGAGAGCCTACCTCGAAAAATTTTAAAGAACTGTGAATATAGCTTCATTTGCTTAGCAGGCAAAAATCCACAAGTCCAATTTGTAGCACTGCATAAACTGAACATGGCAGTGCATACTAGTAATCCCAGCATTTGCAAATGAAGGCAAGGGGGTCAGAAATTCAAGGTCATTCCTGGATACACAGCCAGTTCCCAGCCAACATAGGCTACACAAGACATGGTTTAAAAGATTAACACATGCCTCAAATGGTCACATATCCGTCATTTATTTTCTAAGTAGTGAGACAGGAGGTCCCCAGGCCTCAAAAGGCTTGTCAATGGAGAAATCCCATATTCCCTTTAGTTCGTTATTCAGAAAGCTGTCTTTTAAAAATCATAACAGTTTTCATAAAGCTGTGAAAAGAGATATGAATATTCATCTCAAGTATGATTTTGTTTGTAAATAAGACACCTTAGTGTTGTGCAGGTTATATTATGCATAGAAATTACTAGCCTTCTGGAAAACTTTGGTAGAGCAGTGGGAAGCAAAAGAGGGGTTAAAAGAAAGGAACAAGTAATGGAGCTAGAAGTGAAATATGGGAAGGCAGAAAGAGAAATAATGCAGCAAGAGACAAAGCAAAGTTCTATAGATTAAAAAAATATTAACGTGTCTCACTGGGACTATGTCAGATTTCACAGAGGCCAAAAATTATATATTTTCTATAGTTATATTTTAAAAGGGATAAAATATTTGTACAGTGAACATTATTACCCCTTTATTTCTGTAAAGTTAGAATTTACAACACTCTGAAGAGGCTGTAGATGGTTTCTCAGATAACCGCAGATGAAAATGCTTCCTTATTTCAAGTCTGTCTCTCTTACAAACAACACCCTCGCTACTTTCATTGTGTCCGTGACACTTCCACAGATGCTCAGTGAGTCTTCTGAGCATCTCTCTCTACCTGTAACTGAAAAGATAGGACATAGATCATCATGAATTCATCCACACATTCATCCATCACACAGCTGCTGAGGGGACCTGCTCTGGGTCCTGTGATTGGTTCACTGTTGTTGGAACTTGGCTAGGAGGAGCTGATATGTTCACCAAAGAAAAGTTGAATTAAAAAAAAATCAGTATGTTAAAAGGCTCTGGAGTCATAACTATTTTTTTGGATCAGCAGAAAATAAACATACCTGTATAGCTTCTGCCAAAATCTATTGTAACAACAGATATGTTCCATATGTCCTGCACTCCTACTAAATACAATATGTTGTTTTCTTTAATATGCTAAGCAAGTAAACTAGAGACTAAAATATAGTTTGTTCACTCTGTATATAAACAACTGGGGCATTTGGAATAAAAGGAGTGAGAAGAATAAAAGGGGAGAGAGAGCAGCTGCCTGTCTCAGAGGTCAGAGTAGACTCCCATGGGGATTGATGCTCAGGGAACAGCTGGGAATATCTGAAATACTAAAGTTCCAGAGTAACTAAATCTTTTCATAGTGCACCCCAGAATGTCTTTAAAAGCATCACTTCATAACTCAACACAATCAAAAAGTTATCTTCAATTCATATTGGAGAGGGAAAATCTGACTTGAGAAATATTGCACAATGACAAAACAGAAGTCCAAGGTATGACCATAGAGTAAATGCCACACATGAGCTTGAACCATGAACTTCAGCTGCTTTACCTCTGGACAGCTGGGGCATCTTCTTTGCTGACAAAGATAAATACCTCTCAAGAACATGTGATGGTGTGAGTTCTATAAGGCTCAAGGGAGTAAAACCTCTGTGTGATATATCTACTCACATAATTAACCACCAGAACAAAGAAGGCTGACTCCTACTTTGGACCATTTTAACTCAACTTCTGTATCAGGTGTTGTCTTATGCAAGATCTCAGCCAAACAATTACTCATATTTTGCCAATTTTCTGAAATCTGGGAATTTCAATGTGCCATCATTAGTGTGTTGAGCCTTAGGGATATCTGGGTTCAAAATTGACTTAGACATCATAATTTACTTGATGAAGAAACTCAGATGATGAGGGACATTGTATAGCACTGCGTTCTTTCTCCCCTGTTTTAAATATAAAATGATGACATTATCATGAAATTAAATTTATTATGCAACCTTAAATCAGTTAGTTAGGAAAGACAAAACTCTAATTACTTAAATTAACTGGCTCTGGATTACACTTCTACTGCCAAAATGTGTGCATCATACTTACCAGATACTGGCCCTTCAGAGGGAGATACACACCACAAACTTATATACAAACACATGAATTTGTACTTACATGCACACATATATTGCCTCTGAGCGTTCATTCCTAATGAATTTAGTGCACAGATAATAAACCCGTACCTTTATCACTCTCGACTCATGCTACCATGAGCATATCCATAACACCAAACATAATTATATGTTGTTTCCGAAGCAGCCTGAAATGCTTTTATCTATAGTGTTACCACAAAAGAGGCAGAATGTTGTGAGCACCCCTGGTTAATAGCATGTGTCTGTTCTGTACAAATGTCAAAATTTCAGGTGCCTAATTTTGTCCCATATTTGGGCCCTGTAGATACAGTTAAATCCAATCCAGACCTGATTGCTCTGATGCTTGAGCTATATACCAGCTTCGCTTGGGTGTCTGGATGATATTGACATCTGTGACCCCTGACGTGTTTAGCCGACTCATTGATTCATCATTGTGCATTGATGTATTCCTCTGCCCCCATGCTGGCCACGGACCACCCTGAGAAGTACAAAGTGTTTCTATACCACTCTTTCAAACACCATCTGTGTGCAAAGGCCACCTCCAAGATGTGACAGTTTTAGTTTTATTATAAACAGAATTGAAACATTCAGAGGTATTTGTAGACACAATTGGGAACATATGGTGCTTCTGAACCTGACCCAGTAACCTTCTTAGAGCACACTGTTTAGTAATACAATATTCCTGTTGACCTCAGGGGTCTTAGGATGAGAAGAAAGGAAAGCTCTCTATTTTCAGTGGTCCAGCTACACAAACACTGCACCGAGGCAAGTTTTGCTCACAGAAAGTAGACACCCACCAGGCCTGACCACTCACTGCAACCCCCACTTGCCATACTGTCAGCAAATCTCAAAAGGTAAATCAATTTAGCTCATTAGAATTAAGATGAATCAAAGGCAATATTTTCACTTCATTGAAAAGTCAACATGTCACAAAATATATTGTTCTGTATAGAAGGAATGTCAAATTTATAATTTGGTGGAAAATGTGCATCACTTCCTGGAAAACTCTAGACATTGAAAATTCCTGTTAATATGTTGACACTCTTGAATTACAACCAAAATCAAATTTAAAGAACAGAGAGGGGGAAGATATTGAAGGGGAGCCTCCTCAGATAAAAGTCGGGGTGTGGGGGCAGGAATCAACAAAAGCAAAATGTATCTGAAAATGCTCAAATGAATGAATGATACTTTTATTTTCCTACTGGCCCTTTAAAATAATCTCCGGTCTCTGTGTGTTCTCTAATGCATTATTTTCTAGAGTGTGTCGGTATAGTATGTGTGGTGTTGTTCTGTACAGTGTATGCATGTGTGTGTGTGGCTGCTTGCCCCCATGTTAACATACATAGGTCTGAGGAGAATGTTGTGTCTTTCAAATTGCTCTGTTTCCTTGTGAAACCATCTTTCATTGACCATATAGCTGCTGTTTTTGGTCAGACTGGCTGACCATGTGCCCCAGGGATTCTTCCGTCTATGCCTCTCACAGAACTGTGGTTACAAGTGTGTGTGGCCATGCCTGACTTTTTTGCATGGGTCCTGAGAGTTGAACTCAGGCCTTCCTAGTCTCTTAGGCCTGACATGCAAATGTTCTTCCCCACTGAGCCTTCTCCTCAGCCACATAGTTGCATTGTTTATGGCTAGGATTATTCCCTACTCACCTCCCTACCCTACTAATAGTGAGACACTGGTGACTAAAATTTCATAAAAATCCAAAATCAAGCCCACTAAATTTTGTTGATTTGTAATGCCTTTTAGATTTCATACCAAATTGCTGGGGGAAAAACTGATTAATAGTAATGCCAACACAAGTCAATATAAGATCATGGCTCTGTGTGTACATCCTGTTCCTCTCTCCTCCTTCCTCCTCTCTCCCCACTCTGGACTCTCAGAGGACAATTTGTACCTGCTCTGGTTTTGTCTGCATTGACATACAACATGTTATTGTATACATACTGTACATTCTCTGTACATGGTTGACATGGTGGGTTAACTTTTCTCTTCTTTTAAGACCAGAGCCTCTAAAAGAGAACCATCTTTCCTCCGACCACCTCAAACCAACGTTGCAAAACTCAGCATGGTTTCAACAATCATGGAAAACTTGAAAAAACCTTTCCCTTAATTACACAGAGTAGAAAATAGGCCGGGGAAATGGCTCAATGGGTATAAAGGCTTGTTGAGCAAGCAGGGGATCTGAGTTCAGATCCCAACTTCCATATAAAATACTGGGCATGATGGCATATGGATATAATCCTTACACAGGAGAGTTACAGACTTGCTACATCATGGGCTTCCTTGTCATGCCTATTCAAGGAACTTTAGGTTCAGCATAACAACTTGTCTCAAAGAACAAGGTGGAGAGTGACCCAAGGAGATTTTGACGTATGACCTCCAATTTTGACCTATGACCTTCGCATTAGTGTGTGCATACACCTATACGATCACATTCAAATGAACACTTATACACAATACAAATACACACACTCATGTCCTTCCATACACTCCAGTATAGAATTCCTAAAATTGTCAAATCTTTTTCATACTTGTACATATATATTTTGATCACAGTCACCTAACATTAGTTGTGATTTACCCCTCTCCCATCCTGTTCCATTAAACCCCTGCTTTTCAACTTGTACCTCCCCTATTTTGATGTGCTCTAAAAAGATGATAATATTGAAACATAAATTCAAGGTTATATTGTCAGTATTTATGTTTTAGCTTTATACTTTTTTGTGGGAAATGCTAAATACATAAAAAAGTAGTAGAGTCCTTGTGTAATAAAAAAAACTGGAGGGCATGTGATGGTTTTTAGTACTAAGGACTTTATACCCACTGATCTGTGTTTCTCATAGGCAGTTTATGGTTAATTATGTCAGGGAAGGTTTGTCTTGATGGAGCTACTTTGAGAGTTTCAGGAATTCACTCACTCATGGGTGTCAGTTTCAACTCACCTGCCATGCAACTGCTTCACTGCAATGCCTGGCTGGAGTGTGTATTATGAAGGATTCTGGATTCTGGGGCCCTGTCTAAGCTTTATAAAGCATAAAGCATCTAAGCTTCATAAATATTGCAGATTTGAAAGTATTGTGTGCTATGTAAAGAATGGGGTTTGACAAATGCCCATCCATGGAGGAATGGACAATGAAACTGTGGTATATTTACATGATGGAATTATACTCAGCTGAAAGGAAAAATGACACATCAAAATTTAGGAAAAAATGGTCTGACTTTGAGCAGATCTTACTAAGCGAACACTCAAAAGAACAGAGAATGGAACACCGCATACTCTCCCTTATATGCGGTCCTTAGCCAGGATAACCATTTTCTTTATCCAGACTAGTAGAAAGAACTGAGAGGGTATAAACGTGGGGTAAGGGAAGGGGGGAGGGAAGTGGCTCTAACATGAGGCCAAACCAAATTAGGTTCAAAAACATAAAATTCTCAAGAGCATACTGTAACCTAAAGAGTAAGTAGTGGATGTCAACTGGTAAGAGGGGCCATGAGTAGCAGGGGAGAATGTCTAAGTCTGTGAACAATTGAGCAGTCTGACAGCCCCAGGTCCCGGGCACTGGTTCCTTCCCTCACTGAGCTATTGACCAAAGTGACCCATGAGGTTTCAAAAACAAGACAGATTTCTGTCAAGGCTCTTGAATGCCCTCCCCAGGCCTGAGGCAAAACCCTGTTGCTGAAGAAACCACAGAATACCATCGTTCAGCATTGAGAGACTCTTCGAGGTCTGGAATGGTAACCAGCCCCCAGATGTCAGTTAGTGCAGTGCTGGAAGACACTACACAAGCTGTCAGGGGAAGGTGAACAATGACAGCTGGTGTAAACAGACCACTGACATGAAACACAGTCTGAAGCCATGAGTAGGCTGACCACACCTCCTACTGGGAGAGAAAAGGAAACCAAGAAAGGAGCACATGTGCAATGGAGGAGCCTGAGCCTGGGGGAGACAATCAACAGCCATTAAATTCGGCCAAATATTCCACTCAGTGAGGGGGAACCCTTGATTGGAACCAGGGACTCAGGGTGATATGCAACAGATCCCATACTCTTGGGCTCCCAAGAAAAGATGCACTATGCAAGTGACTGCTGGGGAGGCTTTTGAAAATAGAAGCTCAGCAATCCAGATTGTTGTATATTTGTTAACTGATACTGACCTCATTCTCCGATGGAGATTGTGTTTGTATTTTTCAGGATATAGCAAGGGAGCTGTGGCCCATATAACCCTACCAACCAATTGCAGGCAGAAAACTGAGATCCTGGCATGAGATGAGCCACCACAATCATATGGGGGAGGATCCATATGGAACCCCACAGAGAATGATTGGATGTACAGCGGACCCACAGCCATAGCCATTCAATCAACAAAAGATAAGCCAGTGTGACAGAAACCAACGAATCTCGACACAAAAACCCCTAAGCTCACAACACCAAAGCAGCCTCACTACTCGCCCACCACGACTCAGGAAACTGAGGGGAAGAGGGGGCGGAAAGATTGTGAGAGCCATGGTGGGGGAGAATAGCAGAGACCTGGCAACCCTCAGTAACAACACACTTGGGACATGAGAGCCCGGCTGAAGAATGAGCTATCCATGGTCCCCTACCACAAAGACTGATACAGATGGCCCATGGAGGAGGATATCCAGCTGACTGGGGATGGGCAGGGGGGCAACGGGAAATTGGGAATAAAAACTCATGGTTGGCCCACTAAACAATGTAACTCATTATGAACAATAAATAAAAAATAAATAAAAAAAGAATATATGGCATCAATTGATTATTTCCATTTTTACACAAGCATACACAACTACTGTGATGGTTTAGCTCTCTTTGTTGAGCCTGTCATTTTAGTACATGTGCACCTACATACAGTCCTAAGATTGTCATTGTGTTAGGATATCACACACACAGACACACACACAAATTCTCTCTCTCTCTTTCTCTCTGTCTCTCTGTCTCTCTCTCTCTCTCTCTCTCTCTCTCTCTCTCTCTCTCTCTCTCTCTCTCTCTCTCTTCCCTTGTCCGAATGCATTACTGCCAAAATTTTGTGAGTGAAAAACCAGATATTCAGCTTATTAAAACTGCTCTTGTAGTAGCTTGAGATATAGATAAAAGAATGAATGTAACAGACAATAAAAACAGAAATAATAATGTTAATTCTAAGTGGTCCAGGTGATGGGAATACCAATGTTCACTGTGCAATTCATTGAGTTATGTTAGAAATTTTTCAACAAAGTGGATTGTGGTAATGGTATTAATGAATAGTCAATGATTTAGTGCACGAGAGAGTTGCCAAGATGTAAGTGCATGGACTACCATGTCTATAATTTAATGTCTGACATTGTTTTCTCAGGTTTCATTTTTACTCCCTTTTCCATTTTTGTTTTCTAAATATGATGAGTCAAATAAATGACACAGAGTTAATTAGTTATTATGATACAGCTTAAGGACTTTTGAAAAGATATGGGTCTGGAATGCTTCTGGAAGTGAGTGAAGTCTTGTTACTCTCAAAGCAGCTCCATCAAGACAACCCCTGCCTGACATAATTAACTATAACCTACTTACAAGAAACACAGATTGGTGGGTATAAATTCCATAGCACTCAAAACCACTGTGTGGATATTGGGAGATGATGAAAATGAAGACACGGGAATGGTGATGATCATAGGTCCAAAGGACTGCCTTCAAATGGATAGAGGGACCAGATCCCTTTCTCCCCTCTCTCACTTCTCAGTCATTAGAGGAACAATTTTTTCTCCCTACCTCTTTCTTCATCCTGTGTGGCGCTTGATCATGATCTGAATTCTCTGAAACAAAGAGGTGAAAAAAAAAAGCACCTTTCTTTATAAGTTGATTATCTTTAGTATTTGTTATAGTGATAGAAAACTAATTAACACAGGTGGTTTTCCATTAGCTTATTTGTTCACATTGGCTTTACTTTAAACTTTTCATTATAATGTGAAACAGACAATAAAAGAACAATGATTTTTCCCCTAAAATATAAATACAACATAAATCACCAATCCCATTTTCCACTGATTCTGTAGACATCAGCAGTTGACACAGTAATATATTACTCCAAAAGGCAAAATGAATCTAATTAGATTTGTATAAACTTAGGGGAGATTGTAAAATCAATAGAAAACAGTTGGCAGATATTTGAAAGTCTATCCTATCTTTAATCATTCAATCGTAGGTCAAAATACAAATGCTGTCACAAAGACACAGGGTGGTATTGTATCCAGAAAAACCAATGAAAGAAGTAGCCAGTATAGAATCAGGAGAAAGAAAGCATTGTACATATTATTTTCCTCACCGCAGGATAACATGAGTTTAGAAGTGAAGGCAATAACCCTGCTAAATTTAAGTGATTTATGTAAAAATAATACTTCTTAAAATATACATTAACTAAATTGAAATAAGCAATGAAAGTGATTTTGCTGTTATTTTCTGGTTCTGGAAGCTTCTCACTTGTGTCAGGAAGGAAAACAAAAAGAATATCTACATGAGTGTAGAGAGTGGATTAAAAAATTGGCCACAGATGGGAAGGCAAGTAGAAGTTGGTAAGATCTTATATCTCACAATACCCAGGGTCCTTGGCAATAATAGCTGTGTAAAAGATGCCAGGAGAATTATCCGGCCCCTGACTTCTTAAAATAACAGAATTCCATTTAATAGATTGTTCTGCACAGTTCGGCAAACAGTGGCCACAGGCTGTCTTCAGTGGTTAGTGTTCAGACCACAAAATAAATTGAGGATGCAACTCACATGAATAAGAGCTGCAATGGGCGATTCACTGAAAAGAAATGAATTCCTGTGGACAGAAAAGGGTTTTAAAGATGCAGCTGGGTCCTAAATCCTGAACCTACTGCAAGACAGCCATAGTTGAGAAACTACACCACTGGCTGCTGGGGTTTTCAGTTAAAAACTAGTGGTTATTTTGCAGTGCTGGGGATCAAACTAAGGTCCTCACATATATTGGGCGACTAGACCACCACTGAACTATGTTCCCATCTCAGCGATGGCCTATTTTCTTAAAATCTAAATATCAATCGTTTCACAGTAGCCTTATTTTTTACATTATAAAGTAGTGGAGAAAGAGGAAAGGAAAGGGGCTGGTGGTTATGGATCAGTGGGTCAAAGGCTTTGCCATTCAAACCTGATTGCCAGGGGTCTGAGCCCAAAGACCCAAATCAAGCAGAAAGCTTTAGGCCTGAAGCACACAGTCCAGCTGAACAGTGAGAGACTCTGTGTCAAATAAGGTAAGGAGCTCACCAACATTTGTACCTGTCACAGACCTCCAGGTGTGTGCTGTGGCATCATACACACATACACATACTAACCTCCCATTGAAACCATATACAGAGGTAAATGAATCAGCGAAGGATATCAAGTGCCAGATAGTAAGACTCTTGCTAGTAATCTGTCAATTTAAACTTCAGCTCTAAGAAGAAGACAGTGCAGATGTGGGAGGAATAAGCCCCATCCTTCTTTCTTTTTCTTTCTTTCTTTTTTCTGTCTGAACACACTAATTTTGATTGAATGGGACAACACAATTAATGAGAACATGAGAAAGGGCACACAGTTTTGGACAGAAGTCTTCAGTGGGCTTGGGACAGTTCTCTGTTTTTCCTGTCATGCACCATTCTCTATAGTGACAGGAGGCAGATATGCCCCCCACAGCAGGGTTAGACGGACAGATGGTGATGAGTGCATCTGAAGGGTGTTAGGTGGTGTCTGAGTGGTCAGGATGGCTCTGCACACTTTCAAGATTTCCCTCACTGGATTCCAAAGCACATGTCATGCTTTCTCCATGCATTATCTATAAACTTTCAGATCAGGGGAGCAACAGATAACACAACTGAGGAAGGATCTGGAAGGCAGGTGGCAAGGCTAATAAAAGGTGGTGCCGATAGTTGAACCAAATGTGGTAGAGTTTGGATAACCAAATGTCTTGGTGTTACCACTGGACATCTGAAGTTCAGAAAATCCTTCATCCTGAAGTGATTGGACACAGAATTCCAAATCTTTCCAATTCCCACAGTATCATCTTACCTTGGCCTTAGGTTATTGTCATCATTTTCACTTTTATTTCTGATCATATATACTGACCTATGACAGACTAGCTCTAATAAACACACATAAAGAAGATAGCCCAAGACGGGAAGGGCTACATGATTTGGAACTCTATAAACTTTTTTTCCTTAAGATAAATATCAATCATTTTTATTTAAATAAAGGGGCAATGAACACTTACTGCCACATATTTTATGTTGAACAATTCTACTACTAAGTACTAGCATAAATATTTCAAAATATTCCACTCAGTGAGGGGGAACCCTTGATTGGAACTGGGGATTTAGGGCGATATGCACCAGATCCCATACTCTTGGGCTCCCAAGAAAAGATACACTATGCGAACGTCTGACAGGGAGTCTACTAAAAATAGAAAACTAGGTAATCCAGATGGTGTATATTTGTTAACCAATACTGTTCTCACTCTCCGATGGAGATTGTGTTTGTATTTTTCAGGATATAGCAAGTGAGCTGTGGCCCATATAACCCTACCATCCAACAGCAGGCAAAAAGCTGAGATCATGGCAAGAGATGAGCCACCACAGTCATATTGTGGAGGATCCATATGGAACCCTGCAGAGAAGGATGGGATGAACAAGGAACCCACAGCCACAGTCATTCAACCAACTCAGGATAAGCCAAATATGTTTGTGTTTTTCAGGATGCAACGAGAGAGCTGTGGCCCATCTAATCCTACCAACCAACCGTAGGCCGATGGCTGAGATCCTGGCAAGAGAGAAGCCACCACAGTCATATCGTGGAGGATGCATATGGAACCCAGAAGATAGCCACAGCCATTCAATCAACACAGGATAGGCCAATGAGACAGAAACCAAGGATTTTCGACACAAAGACCCCTAAGCTCACAACATTAAAGCAGCCTTAATACTCACCCACCATGACTCAGGGAACTGAGCGGAAGAGGGGGAAGAAAGATTGTGAGAGCCGTCGTGGGGGAGACTATCCAGAGCCATGGCACCCTTCAGTAACAACACACTTGGGCCAGGAAGACTGGGCTGAGTACTAGGATATCCAGGATCCCCTGCCACAAGGACTAACACAGACAGCCCACGGAGGAAGATATCCAACTGATCAGGGATGGGGAGGGGGGGAATTGGGGAATTGGGGATAACAACTCATTATTTGCCCACTAAATAATGTAACTCATTATGGACAATAAATATATATTAAAAAAGTTATGCTTTATGTTTTTTGTGCGTGTATTTGTGTGTGTGTGTGTGTGTGTGTGTGTGTGTGTAATTGTTGAATAGCTGAGTTCTCCAAATTGAAATATTCTCTCCTGAAGAGTGAAAGGATTCAGGAAGTCAAGTGTGGGAGACCTGAAATTTAAAGGTGATACAACCACTCCCCAAGGTTATGATAATTAAGAACTGAAAAATTCCTGGGGTGTGAGTGGCAGGAAAGAAATTTCAGACGCTTAGGAAGTCAACAAGTCTGGGAAAGGGTTACAAAACTCCAGTCTAAAAATATATACACAGGAAACCCTGCTTTGCTCCAGACTCCCATTATTGAGCTGCCTGGAAGTCCTGCAGTTCAGGCTTCTCTGTGCAGCCAAGCTGCCTGCAATTAATAGGCATGCGCTCCAGACCTGAAGCTCCTTGAAGCTTCACTAGCTTGTGGTGGGCTTTTCAGTGATGCAGCCGCTTTTGACTCTTCTATGGTTCCTACGAGCAACCAAAAGCCCAAGTAACTCCAAGAAACTCATGCTTCATTATGACTTTGGTGTAATCATCCTTCGGTCTGTCACTTGTGCCCTATCTGGGGAGAAGACATGTGATCTCATTTCCCTAGGGGAAAGGTTTCTTGCCACAGCTGCCACAGGGGTGTGTGTGTGTGTGTGTGTGTGTGTGTGTGTATGTGTGTGTGTGTGTGTGTGTGTGTGTGTGTGTGTGTATGCATGTTCCTCATGTGTACAGATGAGGATACTGTGTACTGTGGAGTGTGTTTTGGTCTCA
>PVHP010021224.1:0-29683 GCA_004024765.1 Zapus hudsonius
TCTCTCTCTCTCTCTCTCTCTCTCTCTCTCTCCCTCTCTCCCTCTGTGTGTGTGTATCTCTCTGCTTGAAAATGAATAAATAAAATATTAAAAAAGATCAAGAAGTCTTAAACAAATTATTCGACAGTGTGATCTGATAGGCAGTCATTGAACACTCCCCCAACAATAGCAGAATACAAGCCCTTTCCACATGCACATAGTACATTTATGAAGATGGCCTATGTTCTGGGCACTAAGACAAGCCTTAACAAATTTTAAAGACTTCAAATAATGCATTGAATGTTCTCTGGCACAATGTAATTATAGAACAAGAACAGAGAGATCTCCAGCAAATTCCTAAATACTTGAAAACTATGTAATATACTTCTAAATAACCTATGGGTCAGGGAAGAAGTCTAAAGAGAAATTAGGAAAAATTTGAACTGAATGAAAATAAAAACACAGCATATTAAAATGTGTGGGCTACAGCTAAAGAGTAGTTAGGGGAGATTTGTGGCACCAAATAAATATACTGAGAATGTCTCAAATCAATGATGTCAGTTTGAACTTTAAGAAACCATGGGCTGGGGAGATGGCCCAGTGGGTAAGAGCATTTGCTGTGTAAGACTACGGTCCTGAGCCTGATCTCCAGCACTCACATAAAAAGCCCAGTGTGGCTATGCCTATAATGCCAAGTAGGGTGGAGGCAGGAGAACTGCTGGTCCTACTGGCCAGCCAATTTAACTGAAAAGCAGCAAGCTTGATTCAATGACAGATTTTGTCTAACAGAAACAGAGAAGAAGAGTGGTAGTAGAGGATACCCAACACCCTTCTCTGGAATATGTACAGACAGGCTGCATGCATCTGCACACACATGCACATACCACCCTACATACTATACACACACATCAAAAGAAGTAGCACATAGCTGAGTGTGGTAGTGTGTGGTAGTTCCAGCTAGCCCATGAGTTAGAGAGACTAGCCAACTTGCTATTTTGCAAGACCCTACCTCTAGCCAAAGAAATGAGAAGAAAAACTTAAATCTAAAGTAAGCGGATAAAAGGAAATGATAAATATGAGTGAAAATCAATGAAGTCAAAATGAGAAAAATCAATGGGTGCAAAAGCTGAGGGTTTTTTCCCCAAGAAAATCAACAGATGGCTCAGCAGTTGAGGCACTTGACTGCAGGCCTAATGACCTGCGTTCAATTCCCCAGTACCCATGTAAAGCCAGAGGCAGAAAGTGGTGCATGCATCTGAAGTTTGTTTGCAGTGGCTGCAGCCCCTCACATGCTTATTCTCTGTCTCTCTTCTATCTCTCTCTGATTGCAAATAAATAAATAAAATATTTTAATGTGGAGGGTGGAGTTAAGATGTCAAATTTGATTAAAAGGAAAAAAGAGAAGCCTCAAATTAACAAGATTAGAACTGAAAAGGGAGAGGTCATTACAGACACCAATGAAATTAGAAGAATCATTATATTTCCAAAACCTCTACTCCACAAAATTGGAGAACCTGGAAAAAATGGATGAATTCCTTGACATATATCACCTACCAAAGTTTAAACTGGAGCAGATAAAGCTCCTAAACAAACATATCACATCCAATGAGATTGAAAATGTAGTAAAAACCTTCCCAAAAGGAAAAGTCCAGGTCCTGATGGATTCTCAGCCAAATTCTACAAAACCTTTATTATAGAAATGAAACCTCTTTTTCTCAAGCTTTTTCACACAAGTGAAGAACAAGGAATACTTCCCAACTCTTTCTCTAAAGCTAGCATCACCCTAATACCAAAGCCAGAATGAGACATAACAAGAAAAGAGAACTATGGGCCTATATTCTTGATGAATGTAGATGCAAAGATTCTGAAGAAAATCCTTGCAAACCAAATTCAGCAACACATCAAAAACATTATTCACCTTGACCAAGTAGGCTTCATCCCAGGGATGCAGGGATGGTTCAACATACAAAAAGTTGATTAATGTAATCCACCACATTAATAAACTCAAACACAAGAACCACATGATCATTTCAATTGATGAAGAAAAGGCCTCTGACAAAATTCAACATCACTGCATGATCAAAACACTGGAGAGGCTGGGCCTGGAGGGCTTATACCTGGACATAATAAAGGCTATATACAAATCAACTAAAGCCCAAATTATACTCAATAGGGAAAGACTCAAGGAGTTCCCATTAAGATTGTGAACAAGACATGGGTGTCTACTCATACCACTACTCTTTAACACAGTACTTGAGATTTTAGTCCAAGCAATAAGATAGGAGAAAGACATAAAAGGAACACAAATTGGAAAGGAAGAAGTCAAACTAGCCGTATTCGCAGATGATATAGTCATATACATACTGGACTTGGAAAACTCTACCATAAAACTCCTAAAGGTAAACTTTGTCAGCAAAGTGGCAGGATACAAAATTAACACACAAAAGTCAGTAGCCTTCCTGTAAGCAAATAACAAACATACAGAAAAAGAAACCAGAAAAGCTCAGTAGGAACCTCAAAAGAGCTAGAACTAGCATGTGACTTAAGCAACCTGCAGGTTACAAGAATAAAAAAAAATTCTAAGGGGTGGTCAGGAGACACAGAAGGCAGTGGAGAAGAGGGAAATGAGTTAGAACAAAGTATAATGACACATGTATGAAAATTCCATATTGAATGAAGCCCACTACTCTGTGTGATAACTTAAAACTAATTTTTAAAAAAATAAAAAACTAATTATATTTATCTATGCTAGCAGCAAATAATTAAAAACTGAAATTAAAAATTACAACAATACCAATACAAATGTATATATAATCTGACCATATATATGTAGAGAGAGAGATAATCTGACCATATAGATATATATATGTGTGTGTGTGTGCATTGTAATATATATAATGCATTCCTTCAAAATTACCCAAAAATGATGATGAGAGAAACTGAAGAAGACCTAAATAAATGCAGTTTATGGTTAGATGGCTGAGTATTGTTCAAGGCAGGGCATGGGTGTAGCTCAGCAGTAGAACACTTGTCTAGCAAGTGCAATATTCAGGCTACAATATTCAGCACCAAATATACAACAAATGTCAATTCCTTCAGTAACCAAGGAACTTGCTTCCTTGCAAACTTTAAAACACTCAAGAGAGAAATTGCAGAAGACACTAGGAAATGGAAAGACATCTCATGTTCTTGGATTAGAAGAATCAATATCGTGAAAATGTCAATCTTACCAAAAGCAATCTACACATTTAATGCAATCCTCATCAAAATTCCAATGTCAGTCTTCACTGAAATAGGAAAAACAAGCCTAAAATTCATTTGGAATCAGAACAAACCTCAAATAGTGAAAACAACCTAAGCTACAAAAATAAGGCTGGTGGTATCACCATACCTGTTTTAAAGATATATTACAGAGTCATACTAACAAAAACAACATGGTACTGGCACAAAAACAGACATGTAGATCAATGGAACAGAATAGAGGACCCTGACGCAATTCCAGACATTTACAGCCATCTGATTTTTGACAAAAAGGACAAAAATACTCACTGGAGAAGAGACTTTAACAAATGGTTCTGGGAAAACTGGCTATCTATATGAAGAAGGATGGAAATAGATCCTTATCTCTCTCCATGCACAAAAATGAAGTACAAATGGATCAACGACCTCACTATCAGACCTGAAGTCTTAAAACTGTTAAAGGAAAAAGGGAAACACTTCTTGGTACAGGCAAAGCCTTTCTGGACATAATCCCAGTTGCTCAGGAAGTAAAATCATTAATCAAAAATTGAGACATCATGAAATTAAAAGGCTTTTGTATAGCAAAAGACACTGTAAATAGAGCAAAGAGGCAACCTACCCAATGGGAGAAAATCTTTGCCAGCTATACATCTGACAGAGGATTAATATCCAGGATTTACAAAGAACTCAAAAAACTAAATAATAAGAAATCAAATAACCCAATCTAAAAATGGCTACAGAACTGACTAGAGAGTTCTCAAAAGAATAAATACAGATGGTCTATAAATATCTAACAACATGTTCTACCTCCTTAGCAACCAGGGAAATGCAAATTAAAACTACTCTGAGATTCCATCTCACTCCTGTCAGAATGGCTACCATCAAGAAAACAAATGACAATAAATGCTGGTGAGGATGGGGAAAAATAGGAACCTTTCAACACTGCCGGTAGGAATGTGAACTGGTACAGCCATTGTGGAAAGCAGTGTGGAGGTTCCTGAGACAGCTGAAAATAGATTTACATATGACCCAGCTATACCACTTCTTGGCATATATCCTAAGACTCTAGTCACTACCCTAGAGATACTTGCTCTTCCATGTTTATTGTGGCTCTATTTACAATAGCTAGGAAATGGAACCAACCTTGATGTCCCTCAACTGATGAATGGATAATGAAGATGTGGTTTATTTATACAATGGAGCTCTATTCAATGGTAAAGAAAAATGAAATTTGCAGGGAAATGGATGGAACTGGGAAGGATTATACTAAGTGAGGTAACTCAGGACTAGAAAGTCAAACGCTGTCTCATATGTGGATCCTGGCTACAAGTGTTTAGACTTGTATTTGAAGTGGAATGAACGTCAGTAGTAGAGGCCAGGAAGCTAGACAAGGGCTATAGGGGGGAGGAGAGGGGAGACTTATTAGATATGGGTAAGTAAATGAACAGATTACTAGAGGAGCAGTGGCCTGAAGGGAGTCAGGGGCAGGGATTGAGTAAAGAGGGGTGGGAGGAGGGTTAGTCAAAATTTAAGATGTTTCGAATAAGCCATATGGAAACCTACTTCTTTCAATAATAGCACACCCAGTAGTCATAGACTGTTACTAGAAAATTTTCAGTGCCAGAGATGGGTTACTTTCCAGCAAGTTGTTGGCGAGGGAGGTTCCTAACACAAAATGGCCTTGATATTCATGACCTTGATATTCATGACCTCAAAGTGTCTGATAATACCTACACAAAGTGGGAGGAAAAGTCAATGACAGCGAAACAAGATAGAGATTAATTGAGAGAGGGGAAGAGATATGAGGGAGGGTAGGGAGAGAATCATAAGTTTATTGTCTCTAATCAGAGAAGCTATCAATAAAAAGTTTTTTTTAAGTTTTAAATTAAATTATTTGCAAGCAGTGAGACAGAGAGACAGAGAGATAGAATATGGGCACACAAGGGCCTCCAGCTGCTTCAAACAAACTCCAAATGCATGCACCACTTTGTGGATCTGGCTTTATGTGGGTACTGGGGAATCAAACCTGAGTCATTAGGCTTTGTAGGCAAGTGCCTTAACCATTGAGACATCTCTCCAGCCCCAAATCAAGAATTGTAATGAAACTAAAATTCATATGAAAGTACCTGTAGCTTAACCTAGCCAAAACAACTCTGAGAAAAAAATAAATTTGGAAATTAATCACTACTGGATGTCAAAATTTATTATCAAACCACAGTTATCAAGGCAATGGGTTATTGGTCTTAAAATAGACAAACAGATCAAAGATACAGATTATATGAAGAACTGATTTTCATCAGAGGGACGAAAGCATTTTGGTGGGGAAAGGACAATCTTTCAATAAACAGTGCTAGAACAACTGCATTTCTATGTACAGAATAATGAGTTTGTCCCATCCTCATGCCATATGCAAAAATTATCTCAGCAGTAGATCAGAACCTAAATGTCAAACCCTAAATCACTGAACTTCTAGGAAAAAAAGGGGAAAAACTGTTGTGACCTGAGGTTAAGCAGAGAATTCTTAGACAAAATACCAGAAGCACAATCTATAAAAGGACAAACTAATACACTAGATTTCATCAAAATTAAAAACACGGGTCTTTGAACTAAACAGTTAAAAGAATGAAAAACAAGCTACAGACTGGAAAAATATTTGCAAAGGACATATCTGATACAGAACTTGAACGTCAACAGCTTTCAAAGCTCCCCTCCTAGACCAACACTCTATGATTAATGGGTCTTTGTTTAGGAGAGAAATGCAGGCAACAAAAAGTAAGAATCAGAGCCTCCAGCAGCGGTCTCTAACCAGCTCTCCCTGAGGGTATTGAAACAAACTGCTGAGCAGTACCCTCAGAGTTTCTGAATCAGAAGGGGCCTGGGAATTTGCATTTCTAGTTAGTTCTCTGGCCACCACACTTTGAGAAATACTAATGATAACTAAAGTAGAAATACATCGATGGGTACAAAAACAAAGGAAAAAATTGCTAAACTATGTTTCTTAAGAAATAATTTCCCCCTTTTCACCAGCTAGAGACAGCTCTTGATCAAGCAGTAAGCATGACATCCCTCAGCTGGTGTGATTTGAGCGCGCCTTGCCTCTTTGTTCAATGCCCATTTCGGTTTCCACAAAATTTTTCAAGCCTTCTACAAGGCTTTCACGGTTCAGAATTCCCCCTGGAAGCTGCACACTGCTTTCTATCAACCTTTCCATAATAATGGCAAGCAGGAAACCATCTTGCCCCAGTGAAGCCTTGCAAATTTCCCTGACCTCTTCATCCAATGTCCCACCCCACTCAGGGCTACAACCACATCTCACCATCCAAGATGGCCCATTGATTGTCAATCTCTGTATGTTTCAGGTAGGAGTCTTCAATGGTGGGATCATAGTCAGGCACAAAGATCTTCTGGAAAAACTGGATGGTGAGGGCACTCTTGCCCACACCTCCATCCCCCACCACCACCAGTTTGTATGTGGGAAGATTGTCACTGGGAACAGCGCTGGTTGCCATGTTTCTGGTGAGTCAGACCTGCAGAAGAAAGACATGTGAAACCAGGCAGGGTCCTTTTCCCTTTATGAATTAGGGGGAAATATTCTGCATTAGGGGGAAATAGTCATGAGTTTGATTCTTATTAAGTAACAAATGCACCCCCTCCACAAAGTAGATTTAAAAATGAAGAAATATCTATGGTCCTACCACCCAATCATTGTTCAAATAATCTATTACACCATTATTTCCTGAACACCAACTACATGCCAGGCCTGATCTTACACATATTAGATATAGGTATAAAAACTGATACGGTACATGGAAAAGACCTATGCATTCAAAACTATAAAAACATTGATGATACAAAGTAAAATAAGGTCTACATAAATGGAAAGAAAAATTGTATCCATGGGTTAGATGGCTTAGCATTAAGATATCAGTTCTAAAAAGCATGTCCATGGAGCTCCTTCTCCACTAACCTCGGCTTTGGACTGAGCAGAGATGACACCAAGGCTCTCCTTTCACATCAACGCTTATCAACTGAGACATCTCTAATCAATTAGACTGCTATTCTGAGGAGTTCTGATACTCCTGAGCTGAGGGGAAAGGGCCCTGTAAACTTAGCACATTTGTGCTGAGGGAGACCCTTTCCAGCTTTGAATGCTGAGATCCTGGATCCTATCCTGATGTCTGCTTACCTTTTTCATGCTGGTATCTTAGGTCATCTTATGGAAGCTGGGGCAAAGGAAAGGAAGGCGCAGGTAGAGATCTGTTTGGATGGTAAGGCAGAGGTTCTCAACCAGGGCCATTGCCTCTCCTGGCCCAGGATATCTGTACTATCTGAAGACAGTTTTGGCTGTCAAAAGGGAGAGGATGCCACTGTCAGCTAGTGAGCAGGGGCCAGGGATGCTGCAGTGCATGGGACATCCATCCACAGCCAAGGACCGTCAGAGTGGAGAAGTGAGCTGAAGTGAGCAGGAGGGAACTGGAAATGTCGGTCTAGGATTCTGAAGAATGGTTTCATCTTCGCAGGAAAGGACTGAATGTGAAGAGACAATAGCAGACAGGGGCAGTGCCTGCTGGAGTCACTGTCACAACGTGACCAAGAAGAGGTCATGGAAGGGAACCCAATGAGAAGATCGTCAGTCCCCGGGAGGCTGGCAGCACCAGATGTCACATACTGGGTGAAGGGAAGGGGAGTCGCCTAAAGAACAATTAGGAAAATTGACGGGTACAAAAGTTGCCCACTGGCCTGACCAGGAAGAAGCAAGGTCTTTATTCCTAGGAAGCATGAAAACTAATCCTGAACTGAGGGAATACAGAAGAAAAAAAATCCTTGTATACATGGGGAAGGGGGAGGATCAGGAAAGCCTATAGCTGCACAGAGGGGAGGGGGCAGCGTGCTCTGGAGGACCAGGGACTAGGGGTCCTATGTGCCACCACTACCTGGGAAGACTATTGATCTCTTTGAGCCATAGTGACCTTTTCTATTGGACTGAAGAGTTCACCGGGAGATTCTTATAGTTATCTTCCATTTTAGGTTGTGACTAAAAGGGTGTTAGCTGAAAAGTGGGTTATGTGGCCATGCTGATTTGCATGAGGCCACGCGCCATCCTTCACAGTCATTGAAGCCTGATGTTGACATTCAGGACTTCCCCAGTGTGGGGAAGTACACACTTTTTTACATGCAGTGGGAGTATAAATCTGACCAGGCTGGGCTGGTAATATACTTGCATAAATAGATTAAATTGAAAATGGACACACTCTCTCTTTCACAGCTCTGGCATGTATGAGAACTTCTTCCAAGGAGATAATCTGGGAAGTGTACAAAGATGTTAAGAATGGAGGGGGGGGTTGGGTGGAAAAATTCACATGTTGGGAGGAAAATGAAAAAGTTCAATATATATATATATATATATATATATATATATATATATATATATATATATATATATATATATCTTCCAGCACTCAGGAGGTTGAGATAGGAAAATCATGAGTTCAAGCCATCCTGTATTACATAGTGAAAACCTGTCTCAGTAATAATTTTTAAATTTCAAATTTTAAAAAGCCTAGAAAAAGTTGAAATTAGTACTGAAAGAAAAGTACTAGACTTTCACACAGCAGATGTGTATGGCCCCTCCTCCAGGGAGGCAGCCACACATGAATGCAGATGCCCAGGGCAGGTTCCAGATGGGGTATCAGATGACCAAAGGACACTCTGATTTCCTTAGTGTCTATATTACACACAGCGGACATGTGCGGTCCACCCTCCTTGCCCACGAGATAGATCTGCATCCATTGATCGATTCAACAAACCATCACTTGAAAGTATTTTGTTAGCCAGGCATGGTGGTTCATGCCCTTAATCCCAGCACTCGTGATACTGAGGTAGGAGAATTGTCATAAGTCTGAGGCCAACCTGGGCTGCACAGTGAGTTCCTGGTCAGCCGGAGCTAGAATGAGACTCTGACTAGGGAGATGGCTCAGCAGTTATGAGAGCTTGCTGCTTACGTATGAGGGCTTCATGGCTGGAGACTAGACTAGAGGATCACTGACAGTAGCTCTGAGTGGAGAGAAAGGCCCAGCTCAAGGTAATATGTAGATAAGCAAGAGCAGGACACCTCCGTTCTCCCCTAGCCTCTGCATGCACACATCAACAGGTGCATTACATTTCAGCTAACACCCTTTTAGTTACAACCTAGAGCAGAAGATAACTGTATGAATCTCCCCGGTGAACTCTTCAGTCAAGTAGAAAGGTCACTATGGCTCAGAGAGTTCAATGGTCTTCCCAGGTAGTAGTGGACGCAGGATCCCCAGTCCATGGTCCTTCAGAGCACGCTGCCTCCTCCCCTCTGTGCAGACATAGGCTTCCTTGATCTACCCTGTGTCTCCCCCTTCCCCATATGCACAGGATGTGCACACATCACACACATCACACACAGATGTGTGTGTAAAAAATTGCACTTTTAAGCTTTTAAACCCAGCACTCAGAAGGCTGAGGTAGGAGGATCACCATGAGTTCAAGGCCACCCTGAAACTGCATAGTGAATTCCAGGTCAGCCTGGGCTAGAGTGAGACCCTACCTCAAAAAAAATTATCTTCACTAGCACATACATATTTTTAAAAAAATGACTATTCCTTAATAATAGTATAACTATTTACATATCATTTAAATTGTATTGAGCATGTGAATAATGTAGAATTGAATATGTTGTTTAATATATATGAGAAGGTATACTATATAAAAATACTATGTCATTTTATATGAGGGACATGAACACCTGTAGATTTGTGTACCTGTGAAGAATGTTGGAACCAATCCCCCTTGGATACCAAGAGATGACTGTAAAAGATTTGGATACTGGAGAAGTTTGCCAATATTAAAATGTCCCTCACAAAATACCATGTTCGTGCTACTTGAAGCTGCTTTGCTTTCCTTTAAGCTTTTCTGGAGCAGCGCAGGGTCTGGGTAGGCTGCACCCCAGAATCTGGTTTCTGTGTTTTCCCACAAAGATGGAGAAGAACTGTAGCTTCAACCAGCTAAGCCACCACCAACAGGGCACGTTGCAGAGCAACAGGCCAGGGGACAGGAAGGGCCAGCTCCTTCTCTCCTCTGCAGAGCCTGGTGTCACTGCCCCTCACGGCCCGCTGCTGCTCTTGCCCCAGAAGCCACAATGCCAATGCACTCACTGGACAGAGTAGTTGTTTCCATTCCCTGCTGGTGGCCACATGAGTAAGCAGTGCTACGTGGACGGGGAAATGAAACCATTTGTGTTGGTTTTCTTCTTGAAAGAAAGCAAGATAAGGTAAACACTCGTAAACGGAAGAGGACATGAGCTTAACCTCTGAGTCAGAGCTGACCGCACCCCCAGCACAATCACCTGGATGCACACTCCACAGCCCCTGCTTGCAGCTGCAAAGAAACCATCAGTTGAAGTTCTCCTTTCTAGTGTCCTGATCTTATGGCTGAGGCTCTGCAGGCGCAGAGAGCCCACCAGGTCAAGGTTTCCTTACACTTGGACCCTCAGTGGACTAGGGTAAGATGACATCAGGCTGGAAACCCTCTTTGTACCACCCACAGTGGGTGAGTCAAACTTAGGCTCCTTCACTGGCTGGTTAAGGCCTGTCACCATGCAGCAGCCTCTCAAGCACTTCCACCCCAAACAGCCTTGGTTCTCCTGGTCATCACAAACCTCTTCCCATGTCAAGCCAGGCCCCGGTGTCACCTCCCAGGGAGAAGCAGCCTTCACCCTGTTCTTTGAACCTCATGATCCTAGTTCAGAGGCCACCACCATGTGGAGAACCTTCTACACAAACCTGCTGTGCACCAAGGTCAGGGGCCGCATCTTATTCCTCCTTGCTCCCCACAGCCTGGCATGGAACAGGCTGAATGAACCAGGGCTCAACAGTGGCCTTTCTAAACAAGCGGGGAAACCTGTGAGCCACAGAGCTGGCCTCACCACACAGAAAAGGGAAAACTCTCAGAGAGGCCTGAGACCACCTCCAAAAGACTCCTCTGGAACAAATGTGAGACAGAAGGCAGAAGGGGCTTCCAGGGCAGGAGAATGGGTCCACATAGCTTCCACTTCAGAAGGGCATCTTCTCCTGAGGCACACGGTCTCCACCCAGAAAATTCCTGAAACCAAGTAATGCCTTTGTAAATGGAGAGGGGCATTGAGGTGACAATGTTTCTTGCATTCTTCAAAACAAGTGGGTCTTGTGTGGTACAGAGAAAAAGATTCTTAAAAGCTGTTCCCGGGCTATGATGAGAAGGATTTATGAGAAGAAAATCGGTGGCTTGGTGGTTAAGGAATAAACTACTTATATTCACAGTACCCTGACCCTTTCCAGCTTTCTCCGCTAGAGGCACCTTAGAGATCATTCTAGAATGTTGGCTCTTCACTTCTGGGACTCATGGATAGGACCCCACTGAGGTGGGGAGGTGGTATTATACCAGAGTTTCCTATTCATTTTCTGTGGTGGATGATGTCCTAGTGACTATTTGTGTGACATTGGATAAGTGACCTTCTGTGGCCTCAGCATCTTATTGTAAGTAGGTTGGTGAGAGAAGCATTCTTGGCAGGATTGCTCTAAGCATGAATTAAAAAAAAAAACCTGCATTAAAGCCAGGTATGGGGATGCCTGTCTTTAATCCCAGCACTTGGGAGGCAGAGGTAGGAGAATTGTTGAAGTTCAAGGCCAGCCTGGGACTACAGAGAGAGTTACAGGACAGCCTGGGCTAGAGTGAGACTCTACCTTGAAAACAAAACAAAATAAAACAATGTATTAAATATGCTCAGGTCTGAGAATGTGCCCAAAGGATTCTCTTTCAGCTTGCTTTCTTTGCTCCCAGAAGAGAGCATCCCTCTGTCAGTGGGCGTCTCTGACCTCATGGTTCCCAGCTGCCTCCTCCCATGAGCAGCTCCACTGCCACCTCAGCACCATCATACCCAGATCAAATAGGTCTATGTGGGAACATCACCCAACATTTCAGGCATTGTTTCCATGGGAATGACTCTGAGGATCCAGGCAGCCCCCCGACGTAGGAACCAACTTTTGGAACAACAGCCACTTGGCAGTGGAAGCAGCTGAGCTGGTTCCCATGGCAACCACTGCTCCCAGAGCCCTGCCCAGCCCACAGGCTGTACCAGCAGCCTAAACCATTGTTCAGACTGGAAACTTCTTCCTAAAAGGCAAGGTTGCTTCTTCAGTGGTTTTACTAATATGTATATAAAACTCCAGGCATCTTTAAATTGGGAAGTAAGCTGTTTGGACTGTTGTCTGGTTTCTGATCTTTCTGTGCCCATAGTCAGCACGAGCGTTTCCCATGGAGTTGTTTCCTGAATGTCCACATCACCTCCCCAAGCAGCAGATCATGAGCTACAGGAGGGCAGGAGCCACAGCCTGCAATGTCTGTGCATCTCACTGGCCCAGGTGGGCCCAGCACACCAGAGGCATGGTGTCAATCCTCCCCAACAGTCTTCCACCACTCTGCCCTCCCCTGTGCCAAGAAGTAGGGACATAATGCCCAGCCTTCCAAAAGGGGTCACTTCAGACCCCTAGCAACTAAGTGGTTGGGTGTGCTGGTAACCCCAGCATAACCTTTTACTCAGCAACTTCAAAATATGGTGAAAAGGTCTGAAACTTCTGGAAATGTGATCATGCCCCACTGCAAGGTTGGGGCAGCCTGGAGGGTTGGTAACAGCCTAGACTCTATGGCCAGGCAGGTTGTGTTCCAATCATGTCTCTCTTTTTCTGTTTTGTTTTGTTATGCAGACAAGATTTCACTCTGTAGCCCAGGTTGTTACTCGGTAGACCAGGCTGGTCTTGAGCTCATGTTGATTCAGCTACCTCAGCCTCCTGAGTCCTGGGATTACAGGTGTGTCAGCCACCATACCAGGCCACTGGCACCTCTGATATGGACTTCCTGTGTGACCTGGGACAAACTTCTTAACCTCCTGGAGTTGGTTTCCCCAACCGAAAAACAGGAGAGTAAGGCCCTAGTGAAAATAATATGGAGGGTCCCTGAGCTAAGACATGTGTGCACTGACAGAGAAATTAACTAGGCGCTGCTCTGCCTTACAACCTGTGAGATTCCAGCGACTTAGTTCATGGACCTGGGTAAGGGCACCCACACCACATGACCACATAGAGCTAAGGGGAAGACCGATGCAATAAGAGATACAAATGCCTTAACATGGCAGTGGCTCAGCCACCCCCTTAAACAACAGTCTTCCTCCCTTCTTTCCAGGTTCCCAGTCTCTCCCGCTTCTGTGGAGCTTGTTTTCTAAAATAATAGCTCCAAACCACTGTCCATTGTCCCAAGTGAACAGTGCATGTGAAATCAATGACGCTCACTGGCAGCAGGCAATGTCAAGGGGTCCCTGGCCGCCGCTGTCAGCTTCTCACCGCTGCACAAAGAACCCAACCAAAAGCAAGCTGATTGGAGGAAAGGGTTTGTTTTGGCTTACAGACTCAAGGGGAAACTCCATGATGGCAGGGAAAATGAGTCATGAGCAGAGGGTGGACATCACCTCCTGGCCAACAGCATGAGGAGAGTGTACCAAACACTAGCAAAGGGAAGCTGGCTAGAACACCCATAAGCCCACCCCCAACAACACAGCTCCAACAAGGTTCCAATTCCAAAATTGCCACCAGCTGGGGATCAAGCATTCAGAACACATAAGTTTATGGGGGACACCTGAATCAAATCACCACATTGGCTACCCCCTAATCCTACTAAGCTCTACAAAGAAGTGTCTTATAATCCTGGCCACAGCCAGTGATACCCAGAGGAGGTCTAGCAGTCACGGCTGCCACCCCTTAGTGGACCTCTGCTGTAGAATGGACAGATGCCAAAGGTTATTGTTGGAAGTGCCATGCCACACTGCCTCCCGGTCTCTTGTCACCTGACTGTCAGTTCATTTGCAGCATCACACAACTTTACTTGTCACCGTGACTCCATCACTCCCTAGCTGCTTTCCTGCCCTGACTTTTAATTAATTATTAAGAGGCCACAGCGGGTCAGAACCCTCCCCACCAAGACGCTGCCAACTTCAAAGAGGCTTGGTAGTCACCGTTCTTTTGCCTCTCTATTCTAATTATTTTAAAGATTCCCACAAGCCCATCATGTGAGCTGCACAAGTTTTCTAGGTAAGGCTGGGGGGAGAGGACACATTCATTATTAACAGATCTCTTTTGAGAATGAATTCACATGGAGCTGGGTCAGTCCTGGGAAGCTAATCTCATCTCCGTGATGTCTGGGTGTGCCCGGTGCGGTGGGAGGTGAGGGGATGAGGACACACTGTGGGGAAGGGGGGGTGACCCAACCCATGTGGAGGAAATGGCTCTGCATTCCACAAACTGCCCTTCCCTTCTGCACAATTCCCAGAAATGGGCAGCGTCCCGGAGCTGCTGACCTCCAGGCTATGGAGAAGAGGTAAAGGGCCCACCAGGGGTCTAGCACACTTGGCACTTGTGACTCTGCCACAGCCTTTGTTTCACATCTGTGCCAATTAAAACCAACATTGTCACTGGACCACTCACCTCCTCTAGGAAGCCTCCACTGTACCCATCTCCCTCCATTCCTAAGAGTTAGCCACCCACCCTGCGTATATGTAATCTCGTGCTGCTCAAACCTCAAACAGCAAGTCCAGATGGCAAGTGTGTGGTGTGGGCACTGTTCCTCCCCTTCCCAGAGCCAGGCAGATGCTGCTGACTGGTCGTGGGCCTCTTCCTTGCTTAGTCTTAAAATCCTTTTCCACAGTGCTCCTGGCAGCCAGAAATGAGGTGACTGGACCAGGCAGAAAGTGTGTTTGTCATCCCAGATCTAGCCTCTTCCCTTGTTCCCTCAAAAGAACCCCTCTCAGCGGCTGTTCTTGTCCTTGAGAAAGTTCAGTAGCCTGCCTGGTCATCTTTGGAAGATTCTACAACCTGTCTTCTGTTAACCCATCCCTTCTGCCAACATCTTCTCCCAACGTCATATCTGGTTATGGGCAACTGGGCAGAAAGGCTCAGCCAAGAGTCTAGAGATCCAGACAAAGGGAAACAAGACAGGGGAGGGCCACGATGCATTTGTTTACCCTTTACATGGAGATTCTTATGTCACAACTGCTAACACCTGGGTTCTTCCCACAGTGTGGGATGCCTACGGACAGAGCCTGGGCCAACCATCTACCACCTAGCACTCCATATCCCTGAATAGTGGGCAGAGACCATTGGCCATAGTCAACAGCATTAGATATGCTTAACATAAGCTATTTAATTAACTCATTTAATTCTCAGTTAATGATTTGATTAACCCATTTTTTTTTCAGCTGAAAGAAAAAAAAACACCAAGACACAGGCTGGAGAGATGGTTCAGTGGACAAGGCACTCAATGCAAGCAGAAGTTAGTATCCTTAGAGCTGATGTGAAATCTGAATGCTGTAGCAGGCACCTGTAATCCCAGCATGACTACGGCAAGAATGGAAGGCAGAGACAGGAGAATCTGCCAGAAGTTCATGGGCCAGCTAGCCTCGTGAACTGAGCAGTGAACAATGAGAGACCCTGCACCAATGAGGTACAGCTTGTCCTCTAACTTCCACATGTACACCATGGCATACATGTAAACTCATACATGTATGAGGAAGGAAGGGGAAAGGAATGAAGGAGAGAGAGGGGAGAGGGAGGAAGGAAAGAAGGAAGGGAGGGAGGGAGGGAAGAAGGATGAAACACAGAGAAGTAGAGTAACTTCTCTAAGGACATCCAGCTAGAAAGGTGTGGTGTCTGGATCTGAACCCACACAGTACTAGCTCACTGACTTCCCCAGCCCATCATGCTGGGCACACTCCTGTGGCTGTTAGGGTGTGTGTGCCTGGTGGACATAATTTTGTGCAAAGTCGAGTCAGGGCAGAGACAGCAGATCTAGGAATGCTGGTGAGAGAACAGGAGGCCAAGGATGTGGTGTCAAAGTCAGGAGGTCACCAAGGCCAGATCACTGGCTCCCATGGAAGACTGTGGCATGTGAGGACAGAAGATGCCACCCCAGATTCTGGACTAGGGCAAAGTCTACTGAACAGGACATAGTTCTGGTCCTAGCAAACAGTCCCTACCAGTAGATTAGAGAAGTAGAGGAACTAGGCAACTCTGAGACCTCACGTCCACCCCACCCCAGCTCATCTGCTTATAAATCTACAGAAGCACTGCAACCTACCCAGCTTGCAGCTGGCCTCTCACCTGGAATTCCTGACCAGGGAACTGGAGCTGGAGAATCAGACAGTCTGTCACCTCAGGCAAGTCTCTTGCCTTCTGGAACAGCGGGGATGGAGGCAGCACTTGGCCTCGTGTTGCTAGGAGAAGCTACATTTATTTGTCTGGCCCAATGTCTGGTACAGAGTGATTCCCCAATAAATATAATTGGCATCCTTCTTCAAAATCTACCCCAAGGCCTTCCTCCTCCTACAGGAAGCCCTCCTGCTGTCCAAGGCCCTTCCTGAGCTAAGGGAGCTCCGTGCAAAATGAAAGTTCCACCAAGGACAGTTCAGCACAATTGTCCCTCGCCAGCACCTCCCTGGAAGGCTCTCATACCAGTCTGCACTGGCTTCAGCTTCTGACTCTGCTCTGGATGGTGGTACCTGTCTCAGTTTGTGTTGATCCCTACAGCAATGACCCAGGAAGCCCCCAAGTGCTCACTGACTGACTGCTGGGTGAAAGGTAAGTTCCTCGGAGATAGGAGCCATGCCTTCTTTTGTATGTCCCCAAGGAATCAGGAGATGCATGCTTGCTCACTACAGAGTGCACTGTTGGTGAGCTCAGCGTTCAATAGGGTCTCCCTAGAGTCCTTAAATCCAATCCTCAGTTCTCTCTATCAGAAAACAAAGCCCTTCTCTGGGTGCCCTGTACTTTGTAGGCTGTATCATTGGAAAGATAAAAACTAACAGGCCACAAGGACATGAGAAATAGCTAAATTTTACCTGAACCCAGAGAAGGGTGGCCCAGGAGGAGTGGACTAGGTAAGAAACCAGTGCCACCAACCTCTCAGGACACATCCACACACACTCTGTATGACTGACCCTTGACATGTCTTAAGAACATGTCCAGTGTGCTGGGTCCCAGTTACTGGAGACACTGAGATGAATGGGCCGTAGCCCAGCTCTCGGGGCTCACAATGGGGATGGCACAGATTATAATATACAAGACCAAGTAACATGGGAGTCCAGAGTAGGGTCATTTTAGCCAGGCCGTGGGCAGTGAGGAAGGCTTTCTGGTATAGTCAATGCCAGAATGGAGTCTTGAAGGCCATGTAGGTATTAGCCAGGTGAACATGAAGAATAAGCATGCCCCAGGTGAGGAATAGAGGCTGCTAGGAAGCTCAGAAGTGCAAAGACCAAGGGGACAGTGGGTGTTGCAAGCAATGTGTGTCTGAGTGTGAAATGTGGTCATGTGTGGCTGGGGAGACGGTTCAGTGGTTAAAGACACTTGCTTGCAAAGCATGCCCCAGTTCAATTCCCTAATTCCTCAGAACCCATGTAAAGGCAGATGCCAAAGGGGCATATGCAGAGAATGTATATGGAGTTAGTTTGCAATGGCAAGAAGCTCCAGTGTATCCATTCCTCATTCTCGTTCTCTTTCTATCTCTCTGCTTGCAAATAAATAAAACTATTTTAAAATGTGTGAAGCAGAGATGATGGGGCGGGGTGTAAGAAAACTAGGAATCTTCAGATCTTGGTACCATAGTACATAGCACACAGTGGCTGTTCAAGAAGAATCAGGTGCTCAACGAACCAGGGGCCAAGGCTGCAGAGCTAGGCAGGTCGGGGGAATGGCAGGTTTGTCATTTCAATGCTGCTAGAGGTCCTCAGATCCACCCTCCCCATACACCAACTCAGGATCTCAACATAGGCTTGCTGGATGGCTGCCTAGTCACACAGGTCTCCCAATTCATTGTGATGGCCACAGAGAAGTTACCCAATAGGCAAATCCCAGCAAAGACTGGGTGAGACTGAACAGACTGTACAGTACAAATGCAAAGTGCTCTAGAGGCTTAGAGGAGAGGCAAGGGGTGGGGAAGGCTGGAGAGTGGAGGATCAGAGACAGGGAACCCAGCTGAGGACAGTTCAGGGTTACTACCTCATTTGCTAAAAGGGAGACAGAGTCAGAGATGTTAAGGCCCAGGTTAGAAAAGGGAGACGTTGAAATATGGTCCCAAGCCCAGGCAAATTGCAAAACTAACACTCTGTCCCATTTCCCATTCCACTATTTTCCCAAGCCTGGTGAGTGTACGAAGTCCTAAAGCTGAGGGGGTGCAGAGACCTCAGCCTATGAGAGTCCATTTATACCTTCAGAGGTTGGGCTACTGGGATCCCTGCCTCCGTGTCCCCAGTGTCACACCAAAGACAGGGGAAGTGAGAGGGCCTCAATGCTGCCCTCCTGCTCACAGCTTTCTTGAGTGGCAGCTGAGGCAGAGAGGAGGAAGTGGCTTTATTTCCAAATCCTTGTTCTCGGTCCCTGGGGGTCAATTAATAACTTGCTAGTGTTGGGCAGGCTCACCTGCAGCTAACGGGTAGAATTTCATCAGCTTTCCCTAGTAATCCACACATGACTGGGAAGGTCGCTCAACAAGGAGGGCCTGCCCCTGACTGGGGTTCCCCATCCTGAGGGCCCTCCACACCTGTGCTCCTTTCCCACCCCATTCCTGCTCAGCTGGACCCTCTGCTCAGGGGCATCTCTCCTCTGCACTGCTCCTACTCGGCGGCTTGGTCCAGCTCCGGCCCAACAGACTGGACTCAGCCAGCACTTCTCCCCACCCGCCCAGGCCTGTTTCCCACTTTTTCCACCCCAAACTAATTCTCCTTTCTCCCTTTACTTCATCCAACTGTAACACGTGTTCAAGATTGAGGTCCAGCAACTCTGCTGCGAGTGGCTTGCTGGCCTCAGGGGCTGGAGTCTGCCTGTGCCAGGGCCCGACCCCTCAGCGCTCCTGCACTGTGACCCTCAGCTGCCATTGAGCACCAAGACCCTCCTGGAAAACTGCATGTGGATGCCTGAAGTTCTCCAAATAGATGGGGCTTTCCAGGCCCTCCCCTGCTGCCCAGCACCCTTGTCCCCCACGGCAGGCTCTGTCTCATGAATTCTCAGCAAAATGTCCTCATGGTCAGGTCTCAGGCTCTCAACCCTGGCAGAGCACCAGTGCCCATGGGTACAGGCTGCCACTGAGCACCCTCCACCTGCAGTCCCTCTCTAAGAAGCTACCTACCTGTCTCCCCAGGCCCTTCTGCAGTCAAATGTGATGCCCCTACCCCCCAGGTCATTCTAGGACTCTTTCAGGTCTTCCTCTACCTCCTCAGGCCTCCTTCCATGGAGCCCCTTGCTTGAGTCTGCAGAGGCAGCCATTCTTCTCCACGACAACTCACAGACACCTGGCCAAGAAGGCACTGTTGGCCCTTAAGAGCCCTGAAAAACAAAGTTCTGGTGTCTGTTCAAGACCATGAAGTCCTACCACAAAGCTCCTAGCTAGCCATGGGGCCATCTTGCTTTTTCTAAGGCACATGTGTCTGTCTCTGTCTCCCCTCAAATCTAGAAGCTAGGTCACTGGCAGATTCCTTCGCTGCAGGGTGGCAGACAGCTGAAGGCAGACCTTGCCATCTGGGTCCCAGGGTCCTCTGCAGCTTTATACAGCTGACAGCTGAAGCTAGGGAACTAGGGAAGATCTGCAGCTTCAGGAAATAAGCAGGAAACCTGAAAAGTCCGGAGTTTAAATACTGCCCATTAATTTCAAGGTTTTAACATTGTACAATCTAAACAAATCACCCCAGGTCACTGGCTCCGGCTCTGGCCTGTTGCTTCTGGGGCTGCCTGGGGATGGAGGACTCTTCTCACTGGTCTGGCCTGGTCTAGCCTGATCTGCCTCTGGCTGCAAAGAGGCAAGAGATGAAAGGAGATACAACTGACCCTGACAAAGGCAGGGGCTCCTCCACCTAAAGGAAATCTCCAGAGTAGTGTTCTCTGCAGGGTCAGGGGGTGGAGGGCAAAAGGAGCATTAAAAAGGATGCTGTTTGGATTTGTTTTCATCATTTATATTCAAAACATTAAACACCATTAATGAAGAATGTGAACTTTTTTTTTATGTTTGACCAAAAAAGAGAAAGAAATGGGGCCTGGGCTCTTCCCTGAGGTGGGGTGAGGCAATCCAATCTCCATTTTTAAAGAGTAACCAGATGGATGGGCCAAATAAAAGAGAAACTTCCTGAAAACGAGTGGGGCATGGCAATGAGCAGCCAGTGGGATTTTCCTCTGCACAGGACACCAGAGGACCAGCTGCCTGGCTCCAAGGGGCCAGCCAGAGCTGGGGGAAGGGCAGGAGGACTTCTCAGAGGCCTTTCCAGATACAGGACTTTAAGTCCCATGAACTGGAGAGACACAGGAGGCTGTTCCCCATGAAGTCCTGTGTTTTTCTGGTTTTGTTTTCTGTGCCTTCCTAACCATGCAGCTAGAGTGTGAGAACCAAAGGACAAGGCTCGTCTGAAAGTTGGGCCGGCTTCCCACCCCTCCATGTTCTACATACACCTCTTCCATTCAAAGTCACCAATCTAGACACCAGGCGTGGTGGTCCATGCCTTTAAACCCAGCACTTGGGAGGCAGAGGTAGGAGGATCTGTGATTTCAAAGCCAGCCTGAGGCTACATAGTGAATTCCAGGCCAGGTCAGCCTGGGCTAGAACAAGACCCTACCTAAAAAAAAAAAAAAAAAAAAAAAAAAACCAATCTAGGGGATCTGTTGGTAGTGTTTGGCTAGAATGCACGAAGCCATGGGTTTGATTCCTAGCACCACATAACCCAGGCATGGCGGATCTTGCCTAAAATCCCATTATTTGAGGGTAGAGCTAAAAGTATTAGAATTTCAAGGTTAATCTTAGATGCACAGTGAGTTTGAGGCTAGGCTGGGAGCTACATGAGATCTTATCTTAAAATCAGTCATCAATCTCAGCACTTGCCCCTCTGCTAGCTGTACACCCATGGACAAATTTAAAACTCAGTGAAAGCCATTGTTGGTAGGCGAAAGGCACAACAAACCAATGGAACCAGGCTGAGTCCTATGGCCAGGGTTGATCATCATGATGCCGGGTTATTAAGCTCTGACCACATGTAATGCTTCCCTGACACCCCAATCCACCCCAGACTAGGTGAGATTACTGTTATGTGCTCCCAAAGCACTGCTGTTTGCATGCTGATACTTAATGCTTTTCCCCAGTAGGCTGCGAGTGCATAAGTGCATGTGCCTGCACAAAGCCTCATAAATGCTTTCGAAATGTTCTAATTGGAAAGCGCAAAACAATTAATACCTAGGTTTGCTCTGGTCATTAGGAGAGATGTCCTGAGTTAAGAATCTACGCTAGATCCCGTTCTACTGACAGTTTCCCGGCTCTTGCTACAGGTCTGGGATGCATCATTCTTATTTAGAGGTAATCTTTAATGGACCTTTTCAGATGTAAAAGGTACAACCCACAGCTTATTCTAGAATATACTGTCATGTCTGCTCTGCTGTCCAAACTGCTGGAAATGTGGAATTTTCAGGTCTGGGGAAAGTGTCCAGGAAAACTGTTCCTTGGAAAATGGCACTAAACCAGCTTTGAGGGGAGAGACAGCCAGGGAGTGATTTCTCAGAGTGTGACCAAGCCTGAGGAGGATGTCTGACACTCAACTTTAACTTCTATTTTGCTCTGAGTCACAGGCAACCTCTGTTCTTCCAAGCCTTTAGTAAGGCTTAGGGAATGAAGAAACCAAGCCTATTATACCTATGTGGGGCAGAAGCAGCTGACCCTGAAGTCAGACAGCACAGTCCTCACTCTCAAATCCTCAGAAATACTGTAAGGTGTGGGAGTTTTCAATACTTGGGCAATTTTTCCCATGTAAGTGTGTGGTGTGTATATGTGGGCATATATGTGTGGGGGTGTACGTGCACATGCATGAGAGGTTGACACTGAACGTCTCCCTTAATCGCTCTCCACCTTACTTTAGAGACAGGGTCTCTCACTAAGCCCAGAGCTCTCCATTCAGCTAGACAAGCTAGCCAGCAGACCCCAGGGAGCATCCTCAGCACTGGGATTATAGACATGCCACTACACCTGGCATTTGGCAATTTGAAATATTTATTGATTGACTTAAGGGAGAGGGGTGAGGGGGGAGTGTTAAGTATGAGCATACCAGGGTCTCCCACCACTGCAAAGGAACTCCAGATGCATATGCTTCTTTGTGGGGCTGGCTTTATGTGGGTACCGGGGAATCAAACTCAGGGAGTCAGGCTTTGCAAGCAAGTGCCTTAAACCACTAAGCCCCATAGGCAATTTGAAAAGAAAAAAAAATGATATCCTCAAGGCACTTATACAAAAACAAACTTTTGAGCCAGGCATATAACTTTAATCCCAGCACACAGGAGGCAAAGGTAGGAGGATTGCCATGAGTTCAAGGCACCCTAAGAGACTACATAGTGAATTCCAGGTCAGTCGAGAGCGAGACCCTACCTCAAACAAAAAACAAAACAACAACAACAAAAACTTTGGGGGAAGAATTAAGAAATATTGGAAAGTCCACCTCTCCTCATATTTGGAATGAAGTCCTGACTCTTAACTGTAATGGAGAAGAAAGGTGACCGCTGGAGCTGAGACTCACAGAAATGGGGGCTCACTGGAGGAGTGGACAGAGAATGGGCTGAAACTAGAGTCTCGAAGCTTCTGCCCACAGGCTGCCAGCTCTGATGGCACCAGACCCCTGCATGAACACCAGGCACCGCCAGACACCCTCTCCCATCACGATCCACCCACACACAGGCACTCGCCCAGCCCTGTTCATCGTTCCTATTCCCCGAACCAGCGCTAAGCAGAAAACCCCTGGGAGCTGCTCAAAGAATGGTCATGTTGTAGCCAGCCGCTAAACCCCTTTCCATCCAGCCATCCCTAGATGGAGTTCAGAAATAAAACAAAGGCTTTGTTCCTTTATTTTGATTTCCTCCATAAAATCTCAAACATGCAGGAAACACCCACCCAGACCCAGATAAGTGGCCTCAAGCCACTGTCCACCAAGGGTGGGTGGGGTTGGGGATCAGTGAGTGGAGGTAGCTGGGCATCTGACCTTTGAGGGACCTGACTTCCTCAGCGGGAAAAGGCTTGGTGTGAGGAGTGCCAGGCTTTCCACCTCTGTGCCAAGAATCTCAACCTGAGGAATGTGGGTGTGGAGGGATGGCTGAGAAGCTATATCTCACACAAGATTTTCTTTAAAAAAATATGCCCCCAAGGCTTTGGGGCAGTGTCTCCACCCTTATTCCCTCATCTCCGGTTCCAATAAAGCAGACATTCAGAGAAGAACCGCTCTTCTTCTCTGAAGAGGTGGAGAGAGGCTATTTTGAGCTTCTGGGCTGACTTGTGAGAGAATGGTACAGTCTGATGCACTTGCTACCTCCTCCTCCAGGCCTCTTTCCAGTGGAGTTAAAAACATGAAGAGGTAACTTTGTGGGTTATCTGAAAGGAAGGAATTTTCCAGCATGTTTAAATTCTAAAGGATAAAAAGAAGAAGAAAATAGCAACTGGACCAAAATTGGTTTTGCTTTTGAAATGAATATAATGCTTTTGAGAGGCAACTTCCCAACTTCCCCCACAATAATCAGCTCCTAAAGGGGTGGGCATGTCTCCAGCCTCCCTCACAACTGCTGGACATTCCAGTCATCTCCATACTGATCCACATGCCTACAAATACCTTGTCTCAGTTCTATGGACAATCAAAAATATATGTTGAAAACCAAGCGGGGTGGTGCACACCTTTAATCCCAGCACTCGGGAGGCAGAGGTAGGAGGATCACTGTGAGTTCAAGGCCACCCTGAGACTACATAGTGAATTCCAGGTCAGCCTGGGCTAGAGTGAGACTTTACCTCAAAACAACAACAACAAATACGTATTGAAGACTCTTTTAACTCCCAACTTTAGAAAGTGGACTGTAGGGCTGGAGAGATGTTGAACGGTTAAAGCACTTGCTTGCATAGCCTAACAACTTGGGTTTGATTCCCCAGTACCCATGTAAAGCCAGATGCACAGAATGGTGCACACATCTGGAGTTTGTTTTTGCAATGGCTAGAGGCCCTGGTGAGTTTATTCTCTCTCCTTCTCATTCCCTCTCTCCCTCCGTTCTGTCTCTCTCTGCTTGCAAATAAAAAATAAAATTAAAACAAAAAGAAGTGAGACTGTAAATACAGCATACCCATATATGTGTGTCGATCAAATAGAAGTTGGTTTTATAATGTACATAATAACTTCTTGGATCGAAGCCACTTCTCTAGTGAGAGCCCAGCTGAGTAGCCTTGGCTCCCAGACCTGCTGACTTTCACAGCCTCTTCATCAGAGGGAAAAGGCTTCAACCGTGTGGTTCCTTGCTGACAAGTGAAAGACACTCTTCCCCCCCAAAAAAATTTTACCTCTTTACCACTTCATAATGAGGACTTGGGAACCACCTCAGGTCCCTGTGGCATAATATAAAATTAGTTCAAATCTTGGCCCCAGTAGGGACTCACTGGAAAAAAGATCTTCCTGGTAAGGAAGGCCCCTTCAGAAGTATTTTGAGTTTTTAAAAAGCAGCACTGTTCGCTGTTCTAGCTCAAGCCCAAGGCACGTGCAGACAGGATCATGCCAGGCCCCAGCTCGAGGTCAGTGAGCAGAAGGAAATAAGAAGGCTGTGAACAGTTGGGTGAGATTCTGCCTCCAGTTGTCCCCAGGAGGGTCCAGCCTCTGCAGCCAGGGAGCCAGCTGTGCCTACTTGGCAGAGAGGGGACCTCTATCAAGTACCTGGGGCCTGTTCAAAAGGAAAACTGGAAGCTGGAGAGAGGACACAGAGGTTAAAGTTGTGTGCTTGCAAAGCCTGCTGGCCCAGATTCAATTGTCCAGTACCCATGCACAAAGTGGAGCATGTATCTGAAGTTCATTTACAGTGGCAGGAGGTTCTGGCATGCCCACATTCTCTCTCTTTCTCAAATAATAAATATTTGTTTAAAAAGGGAAAACTGGAACAGGTAGAGTTGGGGACCAGAAAATGCCCTTACTGGGCCGTGTGGTTCCTTCCTTTAGTCTTTTTTTTTGGGGGGGGGTGAGGTAGGGTCTCCCTCTATCCCAGTCTGACTTGGAATTCACTACATAGTCTCGGGGTGGCCTCAAATTCATAAGGATCCTTCTACTTCTGCCTCCAGAGTACTGGGATTAAAGGTGTGTGACACTGTGCCTGGCTTCCTTTATTATTTTTTTTGTAGTTGTTATTGTTATTGTTGCTGTTTTGTTCTTAGAGATAAGAGTTTCATGTAGTCCAAGCTGGCCTCAAACTGACTATGTAGCTGGGCATAACCTTGACCTCCTGACCCTCCTGCCTCCACCTCCCAAGTGCTGAGATTATAGACAGGCACACTTGGTTTGGTCCTATACTTTATGATATACAATGTACTTTATGAATGACTGATTAAGATGAACTTCGCGTGCTATCAGCAATGTCTAGAAAGAGAACCACGTATTCTCTGTCTTTTCCAAGGCCTTCCACTCTCCATTGAAACCGCATATTGGCTGGAGCAGCTGTGACTAAGCGGTGCTGTGAGATTCCAGTGATCAAGGCTGGTGTTTGTGAGGGTGGATGAATGTCTTTGAAAAAGGTCAAAGCCAAAAATGCACACTCGTCTTACTTCCCAGCATCATCATGAGCAAAAGGCACTTCTATCGTCATCCTCAGTGGAGGCCTCATTGGCATTTCCAGTGTGTAGCTGGGGCATGAAACAGCCATGGGGAAGGTTCTCGAAGCCCACCACAGTCTCAGGGTGGGCCCAAAGCAGGCAGACCAAATGACACGAGAGCTGATTTTAAGTCCTGTCCTGTCCTACCTTGAGAAGCATCACGTGCAAAGTGTTTATAATGGATTAAGGTTTCATGGCGCTTCTTATATCATTTCAAAATTAAACATAAACTAAGTGATTTAGGGGTTGGTAGGTGTCTGGAGGATTAATGGAGTTGGGGGGCTGCCAGTCCTCTTTTCCCTTTGCCAATTAGCATTCACCTTCATGACTGCTTCCCACAATGTCTTCCCCAGCACATCCTCTGGCCCCCATCCCACGGCACTGATTATGTCGAATGCCACCCATAGCACCAGTGCTGTTTGGGTCCTCCAGTTCTGAGAGAGCAGGGGCAGGAGGAGGAGCATGTGTCACAGAACTTGCTCAGACTCCTTCCTGGAACACGACTGTGGAGACCTCAGTTTCCACATCCATATAAGGCCAATGGCATCCGGCAACACTGTTGTGAGACTTGGAGAGTGTGGGTATAAAGGGTATGAATCACACTACTGAGGAGAAAAAGCAAGGTCGTCAAAGATTTGTGCAGGGCAGGATAAGGGAAGAAGGAAAAGAACTGGACCGCACATGCCCTGTCTCTAGAAGGACCCTGATGAAGCCAAAGCCGCACATCTAGCAGCTGCGAGGGAGGAAGTCCTCCATGGAGAGCTTCCCAGCCTTTACTTAGGGGTTGATTTCCTATTTGAGCCCTATGTGTCTACTGCTATGTTGTTACTGTACCTTGTGATGGCTTAACATTATAATAGTGCGTTGCTGCTATATTGTTATAGCTTAATTTTTACCTCAAAATTACCACACTGAAAAAGAACCTTGGGCTGAAGAGATGGTTCGGTGGTTAAAGGCACTTGCTTGCAAAGCCTGATAGCCTGGGTTCAATCCCTAGGACTCATATAAAGCCAGATGCCCAAAATGTTTCATGCATCTGGCATTCATTTGCAGTGGCAAGAGGCCCCATCACTCCTCTCTCTCTCTTTCTCTTTCTCTCTCTCAAAAAATATTTTTTAAAACCACTATATTTCTTTATTCAATCTTTTTGTTTATAAGACAGGGTCTCGCATAGTTCAGGGCAGCCTCAGACTTCCTATGTAGCTGAGGATGACCATCATCCTCCACCTCATGAGTACTAGGGTTATAGGCATGCACCATCATGCCTGGCTCTAAATTTTTTATTAAGCTTTAATCTGAACTGAATAGCTATTTAATTGTTTTTTTTCCTTTGAGATAGGGCCTCGTTCTGGCCCAGGCTGACCTGGAACTAACTCTGTAGCCTCAGACTCTCCAGTGCTGGGATTAAAAGTGTGTGCCACCACTCCTCGCTAAATGGCAATTTAAAACACTGGTCTGCTATAATACCCACTTATGTTTTTTAAAATATTTTTAAGGTAGGTTTTCACCTGGAACTCACTCTGTAGCCCCAGGCTGACCTTGAATTCATAGCAATCCTCCTATCTCAGTCTCCCAAATGCTGGGATTATAAGGGTGAGCCAACATGCCTGGCTTAAAATTTATTTATTTATTTATTTATTTGCATATGTATGTTGGGGAGGTGGTATGCCAAGATCTCTTGCCACTGCAAATGAATACCAGATGCTTGAGCCACTTTTTCTCACATCGTTTTGCATCTGGTCTTTCGTAGGTACTAGGGAATTGAACCTGGGCTGGCAGACTTTTCAGGGAAGCACTTTAAATCACTGAGCCGCAGCACCCATGTTTTTTATATCTATGTTAACAAGTATGTAACTATGCAAATGGGAGATGCTTGTCTGTGTCTCACCTTAAATCATCTCTCCCACCATGACAGGATAAGAAACTGCTCTGTCAGCTGTGACTCTAGGCTAAATAAACTGGAGAGGCCCTGCTGGGTCAGGAGTCTGTTATGTGAGGTGACTAGAATATTGATCACATTCTTATTCTTGTGGCCCTGTCTAGACTCCCAGCATATTTCACCTGATGCCCATGATAACCCTGAGGGTGAGCCAGAGAAGCTACAGGTCCCACACTAGTCCTACAGACCAGGACCCAGCTGAGTCCTCCGCTCCATGCTACTGAACTGCCTTCATCCTTAGTGCTCTCCCAACTCACACAGCAGAACAACACAAAGGTAAATGTTGACAGGTATCTATTGAACTGGCCTCGAACCAGCTCTCTGGACAGAGAGACTCCAGAGTGTCACCTCAGAAGCTGGGGATGACCCATATTGCCTTTTGGCTATCTGGCCATCAGTGGGTCCATCTAATAAAACTGCCAGGAATATTAAAGGACAATGACAGGGACATTAGAAACTAAATTTGTGCCAGGTGCGGTGGTGCACAATCCCAGCACTTGGGAGGCCAAAGTAGGAGGATTGCTGTGAGTTCGAGGCCAGCCTGAGACTACATAGTAAATTCCAGGTCAGCCTGGGCTAGAGTGAGACCCTACCTCAAAAAAACAACAGTAACAAACAATAACAAAAAAAGAAACTAAATTCACAAGGCTGCACCATGATTCCCATGAGAGGATGCTTGTGGAAAGCTTACATCACTGACCAGCTAAAAGAGGGCTGGGAGGGGGGCTAAGGAGGGTCAGGGAGGTGCTTCTCTCAAGGAATAAGAACCCTACCTGGAGGACAAGAGATAGCACCATGGATTTCACAGCAGGTAGCAAGTTCAACCTGGCCTTTGTCTTGGCAGTGGCAAGGCTACCCTCTTTCCCAGAGCTCCCCCACCCCAGGCAGGCTGCAGGCTGGATTACGAAGTATTTCACTCGGCCTGGGCAATAGTAACCATCTGGGTCTCTGTACTCCCAACACCACCACATACCTTGCAGGCTGCTCTGGAGCAGCATGGTGGCCTAGCTGGGACAACAGGCCCACCCTAGAGATCCCCTGGCCCTGCCAACAGTTAAGACTGAAGAGAATGCTCAGTGGTTAAAACAATTGCTTTGAAAGCCTTCTGGTCTGAGGTCAATTCCCCAGTACACACATAAAGCCAGATGCACAAAGTGGCGCATGCATCTGGAGCTAGTTTGCAGAGGCAAGAGGCCCTGACATGCCTGTATTCATTCATTCATTCATTCATTCATTCTCTCTCTCCCTCGCTCTCTCTCTCTTGTCTCTCTCTTCCTCTTCACAAATAAATAAAAATAATTTTTAAAATATTAATGAAGCAATGGAACATTAGACCAAGGATAGTTAGCCTGGGATTCGGGGTTCATTTTCAAATATCCTCTGAGCTTTATGCTGTGATTGTCAATCCTATCAGCTTGACTGGATTTAGAATTGCATAGAAAGCATACCCCTTGACACATCTGTGAGGATGTTTTCAGAAATGCTTAACTGAGGAAGACCTGCCCTGAATGTGGGTAGACTGACAAAAAAGAGAATGCCAGCATTGAGCTCCGTATCTTCACTGCAGACGCTGAACACTCTGGCCATCATAGCTAGAACCGTTCTCTTTGCCATGTCTTCCCACCAGAACAGACTGTACCCTCAAACTGTGAGCCCAAACCCTTCCTTATTTCCTTCCTTAATTCACATTTCTCAGCTATTTTGTCACAAGAAAGGTAACTAACACTGTGGTAGTTTGAATAATGTCCCCCAATAGAATTTATTATGTGTTTATTAAATTGTTAATTGTCTCCAGGCTTC